>NW_023610274.1:0-44207 GCF_013339725.1 Rhipicephalus microplus
ATCGTTTCTATTATTGAGAATATTTTTATGCATTAAAACATACTACGTCCAAAAAAGTAGTCCGCTATTCTTGCTTTTAGGCTGCTTATAACCATGATCGCCAGTTCCTTATCCATGATGGCTTACACCGTAACTCTAAACGTCGCGCAATGGCCACCTCCGCTGCATTTGTGCATGAGGTCTACGCAAAAGCTGTAGCACGTTGTCACGTCTGAAAGGTTATGCCTCAAACAACAAATACCTATTGTGCTACTTAAAAGAGCCCTACCACACATTTATAAGTAGCTACGGATTCGATTCAATAAAGAAGAATCCTGGTGCGGTGGCTACATTTACGATGGAGGCGGAAATGATGTAGGCCCGTGTGCTCAGATTTGGGTGCACGTTAAACAACCTTAGGTGGTCGAAATTTGCGGAGCACTCCACTACGGCGTCTCTCATAATCATATGGTGGTTTTGGGACGTCATACCCCACATATCAATCAATCAAATCAATCATCGATTCAATAAAGGAGCTTGCTGCCTCATGACGTCATCCAACGAGAATTCTCAGATTGCGTCCAGTGCGAGCGCAGCTAGGAAAATTAGTAGCACGCTGCAATCGCATTTTCTCTCTTCTCTCGTCCCGACGAAAATGCTGGGAGATAAAACAGGGAAGATTGGCACGAAAGAAGAGATTGCGTCACGCATGCCTCGTGGCCTTGAGCTATTATCCGTCTTATTTTTTTCTTTGAATGCAAGACTTTTAGACTTTTGCAGTCTGATTGCGCGTGCACGGGTGGACAGGTCGAGAGCTTTTGCGGTGGCCCCAGTAGCTACCGAGCGCGCCATACTCAAATCAGGCATTAGTTGATACTAGGCCGTGGACGTACTCATTTTGAGCCTGTATCATCGTTTGTAGAGAGGAGAAAAAGAAATTTTTCTTCCGACTTCAAGAATTTATTGTCACATCCAGGCTGCGTACTGCGTTTTCATATTTGGCACACGTGCTCTTCGTAGCCTCGACTACCGATGGGCAGCGTTTTCTGACCATGCTCATGAAGTGTTACAGGCCCCCCTCTAAGTACCCATTGTCATTGCCATCATTTGCAAAGTAAACTTCCCTGTCTCGCGTAGCAGCGGCCCGCGACGTTGATATTATCCGGGCGTAAGAGCTCTCACTCAATATTACACTAAAGTTACCCGCGTGACCGGGATACTAGATGGATGACGGCTAGAACATTAGTGCTAATCGATGAGGGATGGTAGAAATACAAAGGAAGAATAAAAAATTGAGTGACTGAGTCAAGGAATGAATGAATACAAAAAACCGAAAAGACACGTCATAAACAGACAGCGTATTGCCTCCGAAATACCACACAGTCCTTTGCCTTAATTGATTCCGAACATGCAATGGTCAAGACCTCCCTTTCCTTGTCATGGGGATCGATCGCTATGGCTTTGCGGTTCCCTAAGATGATCGTCGCATTTGTACATGCA
This sequence comes from Rhipicephalus microplus, assembly GCF_013339725.1. Classification (NCBI taxonomy): domain Eukaryota; kingdom Metazoa; phylum Arthropoda; class Arachnida; order Ixodida; family Ixodidae; genus Rhipicephalus; species Rhipicephalus microplus. The sequence goes on from NW_023610274.1 coordinate 1,480, forward strand.
AACGAATTTCTTAGGCGGGCATGTCACACGCCCTCCTCCACCACGTGAATGCTCTGAAATGCTTGGGCGATTCCTTTGTCGCTCGATCAGCGCAGTCGGGACGATGCAGCAGCAGGCGTGCCGATGGTGTCCAGGGAAGCATTGCAGAGCGTCGTCGGAAAGCTCACGTTTGAGTTTTGCCGCATAGCTTGATGCTGCCATAATAATGGATGATACTTTATTTGTGAAAACTGAAGGTTAAAATTTGTTTCCTTGCATCGAAATGGACGGCATTTCAGGCGATGCTATTTAACCATCCTAATTGTGGCATCAATGCTTCATTTGCGGCATTTGAATGATTTCAACTGAAACGTCCGCAAAAGTTCATAGCCAAGAAACGGGATTTGAATTTGTTTTAAAAACGTTATTGATTGCAATTATTGATCTGTTTTATTTGTATTTTACATGTATCTGAATCCTTCGCATCTTCTAAATTCATAAGCTTCAAAGTAACGAGAAGTGCTACGTTTCTTTTAGTAGTCATTGTGAGCCCCACGGTTTAGTCATTAAATATTGTGTCTCGAAGTTCATGGAGCTGGTTGAAATATTTTACAGCTGAATCATCTTCTTGCAAGCTGGCCTGAATTTTGAAGTAATGTCCTATTGTCTGCATAGACGTTGGAACTGTACGAAACAGCTCATGCTGAAGAAACATACGCGACATTTTTGATGGTCAGGTTTTCGGCAATGGGACGCAACAAGAAAGCCATCTCGCCGTTCAAGAATTGGGTATCTTTAATGTACAATCATTCTGTGTGTACAGGGCTGCATTCAAATGATGTAGGAAAAAAAACGCCACCAACCCTCCACATTTGTCCACATTTTCAATTTGCGAAAAAAGTAATAATTTCAGCGTTCACGAGGTTTCGTAATCTTTTTTTCTTTTAAATTCTGGGTACTTCAGGCCGAACTTTGCACATTAATTCAAAAGGCAATCGACTCTTCGCTTGGTGTGTATGTTTTGAGAAGAGAACGCCACATAATTTTGTAGTCCGAAGGCTGTAGCACACCGGCAATTAGCAGCGGTCGCGCGACTGCGTTGGCTAGTCGCGTCCTGGCAAATTTTTCAGTCACGCAACTGCAGTCGCAAAGCTGCTGGAACCAATCAGCGATGCTAAATTTTAGTTTTTCATTGCGCTTGCCTCCTGCTGCCAGATACAAACGAGTTCGTTCCTCTGGGTCTATGGTACCATGGCCACCACGGAATACTTGGCTTGAAGATGGCGGGGCGCAGCAGCTCGAACAAAGTGTCGAATTTACGTGGCGGCATTCGCAACAAGCTAAACTCCCTCAATGTAAAGAGAAAATAAATTGTACACTATCTGTCCCCCGTATTCAGAATCGTTTTAGGGGCGAAGCTTGTTGAAGCCACCCCGTCCGTCCCTCGTCGTAGTCGTAGTGCGTAACCAGTTAAATTTTGACCTGCAAGGTGGTGCCGGTGGGAGATTTCTCCTCTGCGTTGTTGAACAATAAAATATTCGCAGAGTGTGCGCTAATTAAAAGCCGAATTCTCCTGTCTCTCATTCCCAATTAGCAGCCATTGGCATGTACATTGAGCACTATCTGACAAGAGAGGGTTGCTACGTTATACTCGCTGCGCGTAACCTCCTTGGTTTTAGAAAGGTCTAGCGAGCGTTGGGTCGCAGTGCCATAAATACAGTGAACTACTATACACCATGAACTTGAGATGGTTGAAGATGGGAAGTAGACACGAAGCGCAAGCTTTAAGAAAGTGTGCGTGTGCTACCCCTGGTTAAGTTTTGGAATGTCTGCTGGATGGCGGTGCTTCTATGTGCGAAATATATGACGTTAAGATGCGAGATGGTGGTACTTGGAGTGTTGGCTAGATGGACGAACGAACACAAAGACAGATGCATGGACGGACGCACGGATGGCTGCACGGACGGAGGGATGCATGGACGGACGCAGGGTCAGATACATGAACGAATGCAGGGACGGATGCGCGGATGGACGTGCGGACGCAAGAATAAACGCACGCACGGACGGGCGGATGGACGCATGGATAGTCACACGACGGACGCATATATGATGAAAAGAGGCGAGATGATAGTACTTGGAGTGTTGACTACATAGACGAACGGACACACAGACGCATGGACGGACGCATGGACGGACGCAGGAGCGGATCCATGGACGAACGGAGGGACGGACGCATGGATGGACGTGTGAACGCACGAACAGACGCACACATGGATGGGCGGATGGACGCAGAGATGGTCACACAGACGTATGCATGGACAGACGGAAGCAAGAACGAATGAACGGACGGATGCTTCGCCCCACTCTCCATCATTCACCCCGTGGATATGATGCCATTTCTTTTCTATCTTGAACTTGACTTGTCACCGCCTTCAATGCAGTGCGTTTGGAACGCGTTTGTGCTTCATGCCTTGGCAACGATTTAAGACGCAGCGTTCGAGACGCGTTTGTGCTGCATTGGAGGCTGTGGCAAGTCAAGGTAAATTCAAGTGCATTTGTGAATACGTACGACTCACAAAAATACTCTTCGTCGTCTCAGCGCAGCTCGGGAGGTAGGCGACTTGCATAGCCGGGCAACTCTAGCGATCGAAGGGACAGTCACACCCACCGCCGGCTTTTTAATTGCGAAGGATTTCTTAGCGAACTTCGGCGACATTCAGCGTATCTATCTATCTATCTATCTATCTATCTATCTATCTATCTATCTATCTATCTATCTATCTATCTATCTATCTATCTATCTATCTATCTATCTATCTATCTATCTATCTATCTATCTATCTATCTATCTATCTATCTATATCTATCTATCTATCTATCTATTATCTATCTATCTATCTATCTATCTCTATCTATCTATCTATATCTATCTATCTATCTGTCTGTCTGTCTGTCTGTCTGTCTGTCTGTCTGTCTGTCTGTCTGTCTGTCTGTCTGTCTCTGTCTGTCTGTCTGTCTGTCTGTCTGTCTGTCTGTCTGTCTGTCTGTCCGCCTACGACATTGTGCTGTTCGTGCCGTATCGCTACATAGATTGGTATATGAGTGGATTGGTATAATCAATCAAAGTTTTTGTTACATAACATGATCATATGCATGACAAAAGTAAAATAAGTGACGGGTTCTAATGTGCAAATCAAGAAACTATGTCATGTGCAGCATAATTTACAAGAAATGGTCAAGGGCACTTGTGGCCGTTTCAAATAATGAATATATACTAAAATAGGTATGGCGAGGTGCTTCCGTATGACGAGCATAAATGACAGGTGATTACAGGAAAATCATGGCATGCCTATAATGTATTACATGATGTACATGGTGCACTCATGGTGCACTCACGACCGCTTCACTAGTTAGACGTGTACCAAGTTTGGTATTGGTTGACGTGACTGTATGATGAACATGAATGAGAGATAGTAAAATAAAAATCATGACGTGCGTATAGTGTACAAGATATATTACATGCCACGTTCTCGGTGAATTCGCGGCCCTTTGGACGTCTTGATTTGCCCGAAACTTGGCCATGCGCGAAGTGGCTGTATAACAAACACAAATGACAAGTTTAAACACGCATATAACATACTTGTCATGTACTACATGCTTTGCTTTTTGTAGACTGCTTCGCATTACATCTAACCGAGCAGCGGATTCGATCTGCTGGTTTTCTTCGCTACATCTGGCTGCCTGGCCTTTCTTTTGATATATCTTCATTTCTTGATTGTGCAGGCTTGTAACTGTAACGCACACAAGCTTGAATACGCGCTCTTCTTTTGCCTTTGTCCATTATTTGAGTTGTTCGTCGGCGTTATAGAACGCCCGCTGGAAGTTGAAACGGCGTACACTGGACCGCGTGTGGAGGGAGGAGAAAGAGGGGAAATTCCACCGAAGTGATGCAGTTACTCGCACATGGAGAGCAGCGCAGCGTCCTATCGCGTGGTCTTCGTCCATTTGAGACACGCGAATGACACGACCCACGGCGTCCGCGAGGAAGAAAACCGCCAGATCGGATTGCCTTCCTTCGTTGGCCGCCGCAGTGTTGGGTATCAGCAGGCGTGAACAGATATACGGTTGGGCCAAATTCGAAGAAAGGAGATGTGCAAATTCCCGCGATTGGTGGCCTCGAGTATTCTCTCGCAATGACTCTGCTACAGCTGGCTTCGATCTCGTAAGTCTTCCCTTCATTGAGACCGTCGATGAAAGTCCTTAGCGTCCTTCGTGGTTACTGCAGGAGCGACTGGGCCATTTCGGGCAGTCACCGCAAACTTTTTCACCAGGACGTGGTCACAAACGCTGCCTTGCGCGATATATATCGATAGACGTCAGTACACCTCGTAAAGTTTGTACAACTTTTCAACGGAGAGATGGATCACTTCGTTTTTTAGTCAATTGCACAGAAGTTCAATAGTTCACGCCATCGCCTCAGTAGTGCGTTTGGGAAAAGGGGAGTCGTGCGTACTAAGAGTCCAAAAAATTGCCCCGTATCTGAGTGTTACACTGCAAATGTCGTCGAAATACGATAGTCTTGCGCCTGGACAGAGTGAAAAAAACGGTTATTTCATGTTCTGCGCAAGGAAATCAGTGAATGGTATTCTGGAGGCACTGTGTTAGAGTGCCTCGAGCGTGCAGCGGAGGCGAACGGGCGCATCAAGTCACGTCACACGTGAGACACGAGCGCTATCTGGCATATCTTGGAAAATGAGGTGCGCGGCGTGCGTGCCCATCTCGGAGGCGATAAGGTGTAGAACGCAAGGTGATAGGTGCCACCACCGTGTTGTCTTAGCAATGCAATGGAAACACTTGCCTTTTCGTGCAAGCGTTGCATCGTCAGCGGTCCTTAGAAATATTTACGTATGCCTTTTCTAGCAAAAATACACATATACAGAATATTGACGTGTTGTTATGGTGCCTCAGATATGCGCAATAATTGTTTTTTATTTGACAATCGCACAAGTATAAACGCTAAACCTTGAGCAATATTGGTGGGCGCTGCGGAGGGGGTCGGCCATTTGGGGTAGGGTTTGGGGCCGTTTGAAATATTGTTAAGGGTGGACAAACGGACGGACAGACCAAAACTTTTGCGTCGAAGGTAGCTAAGAAAGACTATCGTCTTTAAAAAGATGATGATGATGATGATGATGATGATGGCGCTCAGGAATACTTCGTTGACAAAGCCCATACCCCTGTGTATCCCGCGAGCGTTCATTCCGCATTGAGACGACAGGTAGCGCGAGAGACGCTGGGATCTCTGGAGCGGCCCGATTCACTTACGCGAGCGCTTTGTGGAGCTGCGCTAGACCAGATACAAAAGAGCCAGATGTTAGCCTTCCTCCATGTAGCATTCCGATTGGTTGCGGTCGTATTTCTTGCTCTGCCCTTGCGACGAAGCTGTGATTTTGTTATATGACAGAAGTTATTGGCGTGATGTTGTTGGTGGCATATTGCTGTTTGGTTGACAGCTTTCACCAGAAGACAATGTAGTCTTGGTGAATTATTTATGTCTCTTGGGCTGATTGTGCGGTTTAAATGGGCCTGCAGCGACATCATCATTCCTCCACGTACAAATTCTTCATGGTAGGCTCCCACTTGGCCGCTGGTAGGCTCCCACTTAGCCTTCTGAGGCACCGTGAAAGTCACTTCTTCGTTTTGCAGCAGAAAGATCTCGTTTGTCAGCTCCTGAATGCTAAATGAGCGCCTGAAGTCGCACAGTACACGGGGCTCTAGCATTTAACTTTTAACTTCCATTGTTGACACGTTAATGGCGACGCAGGCGTCAAGGTAGCCTACCGTAGCTATTGTTGATTAGACCTCCGCATGATCGTATGCTTTGCACTGACTTCGCGCGCATCCGTGAGTTATTAGTGTGTAGATGAGCAAGGTTTCTCAGTCTGTCTGGTCTCATCTTCTCGCGTGTCGCTTTCTATGTGTAGACGTTTCACTCCAAAGCCTATTACCTTTCTGGCGAATCGCTACTCGGTCAACCCCGCCTGCTCGGAAGGCATAGCCCCAAACTCTGTATTGTTTGCCCAGGGTGGTACGGGGCAGTCTTTGTAAGCATCGCTGCCCCCAGCGCACAAACTTCACGAATATATGGCGCTAAGACTACCAAGCTATCACCCGACCACTCAGCGAGTAGTCAAGAATCGCTATGTTCTTTGGTCAATATGTGACAGGTTCGAATGCAGGTGCTTGACCTCGTGGTCGGGTGATATCGTGGTCATGTTGCTCACACATCGAGCTGCTCGAAGTGAGCTTGCCGCCGGGTGGACTGTAGCTGCGCGCTACGTCAAGTCGCCGATAGGCGACTGTGCGTCTCTGCGCTTGAAAGGAGGACTAGTCAGGCGTAGGAAAGGAGTGCAAGAATTCTTTTTCGAATTGGAGGCTCTGCGTGGCGCGCAGCGCTGTAATATTCAGAAAACGTGATCACCGTTGACTACTCTACCAATTTCCGAGCTTCTTTGGGGGGTGTAAAAAAAGTGCAAGCCCGTTGACTGGCCCTTTTGCGTGCACTGTGATCGCCCAGTGCGCGCGCCTATAGCATTTCTCCTCCGTCGATATACAATCGCCGCAGGCGCGATCAGAACCGCGCGACCTTTGTGTCAGCAGTCAAGCTCTGGAACCACTGCACCGCTGTCACGGACGGCTATTTTCGGCGACACCGCGTCACGGCAATTAACGGGCGCCGTACTCCCCGACTGACCGTGAGAAACGGCGGCACATGAAAGGGAACCGTAAGTGCAAAATGGGGTGCTCTCCTTAGAACGTCGCCGCCGACAGTTATCCTTTTTAACCGGTGGCGATGTCTGCAAGGTCGTAGAAGGCCGCGGGTATACCCCGTACAAGGATTAGACTACAAGACGCCCGGCTGAGAGCTAAGTGTTGACCGTTCCCACGGAGAAAAGCGTGGGAAACGCTCTGGTGGCCAAGCGTATGACAACAACCCGACAGGTTGTCACTCTCGCTAGTTGAGGACCCTCTCCCAATTAAAAAGGGGTGGGGTCAAAATATTTTTGGGGCGGAGTTTCCCATCCATTAAACGCGCATGATTGGACCCAGGTAGAGGTCTCTTGTCCCCAAGGAAGAGAGCGAGGAGACACGAGGGGGATTTAAGCGCAGGATTTTGCCCTGCTAGGCAGACTAGTCGCTGACCAAGATGGTGTAGAAAACAGATCAACAGCATCTCTTCTAGAAGTTTTTAGTGTGGCTTGTATCGGCTGGCCACCTAAACTTAGCCGTTCGTCTAGCTGTGACGCGATATTAACGTCTGCAACGTAGACATCGGGACTTCGCCTTCGAGTTAGCTCAACCTGCTCGAAGTCACCTGCAAGCACTAGCCTCCCGGAGCCACCAGCGTTGCAACACCGCCGACATCGCAGTCGTGCCAGAACTCTCTTCGACTTCTCGCATCCGATCGTCGGGGACACAACGCTGCCGGTCATCACACGTATGCCTTCACCTGTTTATACTCTTCGAACTTTCTACTCCGTAGTTCTATTGTTGTTAGTTTGTGTAGTTTGTGATAGTTCTCTCGCGTAAGCTGATTTATTGTTTTGTATATATTTTTAGTTGCATCAAGTGTTGATGTGCTTTTGTTAGTTGTATTGAAGTGTTTATATATCCCGTGTGCTGCAATATCACTAGAGTAAAGTTGTTTTGTTTTCTCACGTCTCTGATCTCTTCACTGTCTCTGCTTGCGTACGGAACGAACCAACCTGCTGTCATTCCCGTCGCCGACTTCGCGCTGGCGACGCTAGAGTGGCAGCTTGTAACAAAACTGGCGTCCGCGACAGGACGTTCCGTACAAGAGTAAGACAGTGAGGGGTGAACGAGAACCGTGTGGACAGCGTGGTGATAGAGCCGCACAGTTGAAGCGATTGCACCTGCAATGATCGCGCTGTTTTTATAGTGGCATTATAGTGACAGTTGCAGCATGGAGTGTATGGATTTTGATAAGTGGATCGCGCACGGTAAACAGTTAGGCCTCGAGGGCGCCGAACTGAGACAATGTGTTAAGGAGCAGCAGGAACAGGCGCAGGCGTTAGCCAGAGAAGAGCGGGCACGGGCCCGGGAGAAAAGGGAAAAAGAAAGGGAGAGAGAACGCGAAGAAAGGGCGAAAGAACGAGAAGCGGCAAGGGAAGCGGCAAGGGAAGCCGGAGAACGAGAAGTGCAGTTACTGCAATTAAAGATTCGCCTCAGTGAGGGTAGCAGGGTGAGCCGATCCAGCAGTGAGCACGGCGATGCCGGCGAGAAACTGTCATTTGAGCGAGACACATGGTGTCAAGGGCTACTCACGGTTCAGCCTTGCGAGGCAAATGAAGCTGTTGCGCGACTCAGTCAGCACAACGCGAACAACTACGAGGTAGTTAAGGCAGAGATGCTCCGGATGTTCGGAACTTCTGTCTGGACAAAAGAAGAGCAGCTCAGACAAGAGTCTGAAAGAGAGCGCGAAGCAGAAAGACAAGAGTCTGAAAGCAAGGCGCGTCGGAAAGCGTTGGACATTGAAGCGCGTCATGAAACGCCAGAACCAGAAATCGCGCTAGAAAAGGGCCCGCATATTCTCGAATGCATCCATATAAATGATGTAGAGAACGAGGCCTTGGCCAGTCTCGAGGTAGAGACAGTATCAAAAAACGGTCCTAGCGAGGATTAGGTGTGTGCCAGCAGCCCTAATGGACTCAGTAAGCTGGAAACCATCCTCATGCCTCGAGAGGACGTCTCGAGATCGTCACATGCAGATAGGGTTAGCACAGTGGCTAAACACAGTGAGAACGCGACGCTTCAGGAGTGCAGCGATGCCATCGGAGAGGGCCCAGTTAATGGTTTCATCAGCATTAACAAAGATACTTTGGCCCGGCAGTCCGTCGTGACACCGAGTTCAAAATGTTTGAGCGTGGGGCAAAATGTAGCACAAGCTCTAACGAGCTTCCCAACCACTCAGTTCCCGACGCGACATGATGATGGCATCGAGAGAAAGGGGGCAAGCAAACATCGCCGAAACGAAAGAAGCGGAAGCGCGCTGCGCTGCGCAAGCCTAGGTCAGGCCCCACTCAGTCGCAAGAAAGACGAGAGGGTAGGCCATTAGTCCGGTTCAAGGAACGTCAATGGTGGCGTTCAGGGAAGCACAAGCGGCGAGCCAGGTGTAGAGGGAGGAAACGAGGTACGCCACCCCAACGCAGCGTGCGGGTTCAGTTCGACAACTTGGGAAAGCGGCCTTTGCCGAAGGGTCAGAGTCGAAAGGGCAGAGTGGCTAAATACCGCATAGGGGAGAACACAAAAGAAAAATGGCACAGGGCTTCCCCCCTGCTTCTCGTACCCCTTTCACATTACCGAAGAAAGCCGGCCGAAGTGCAGAATGAGGCGTGACGGCAAAACACAGCCTAACGTTCCTGTGTTTAGTAGCCTCAGGCCTGATGGAAAACCGCCGGGACCGCGACCTCATCGTGTGCGATTCAGGCGAATCTATGGTAGAAAAGGGGGCACGGTCAGTTGAAGTAATTGTTGCACGCGCGTACTAAGTATAATTATTCAGGGCAACATTGGAGATTCATGTTTGAGTCGTTTTAATTTGTATAGGTTACAAGATTTGATGTAAAGTTTTCAAAAGGAAACCGCCGAGCCAAAAGCTGAAAGTTAGCATGCGAATAGTTTATCATGAGTGCGAAAATTTGATAAGGTAAAAAACCGAGAAAATGTGTCACTTTTTTAGTTTTTTTCAAAGGTGCCATCGTACGCCTCCACTGCCATGAGGAGTGGCATGAATGATCATTTGAGGAAGATGTTAACATAAACCGAATGATTTCGTAAATTGATTAAGATTGGCATGACTCGGTATAGTTGTCGTTGCGCGCATTGAGACTTGAGGTCTATGAGCATGGTGTTCTTTTTTTCCTTCGTCGGTTGTTTTCTGTTTGGTATGAGCGTATTCATTGTATAAGAAGTGTATTTTGAGTTATTTTCTTGTTGCTTGGTGCATTGGTTGTTTTTACTTGCTGTAATGCACCATTGAAGGATTGCACTACAGTTGAGGAGCGCACCTGTTCCGTTTTATTTGTAGTATACTATTCGTGCAGTGTATTCTGTATTGATGGCTGCCGTACACGGCTATTTCCTCTTCTTGTTTGTATGGCGCATTGATATTGTTGCGTGTAAATGAAGCTGGTGCTCTAACCATTGTTTTGTTTTTCTTTTGGTTGTTACTTTGATGCACTCTGCCTAATTATGTTGTGTATGAGAGGGACAGTCCCATGCCTCCCTTGTTGGTGGTGTTTTGTTCCTTGTTGTCGAGAAAATTCCCCTCCGTGCGAACAAATGTTATGAATAACATTCAGAAAGTGGGGGGCAATGTCACGGACGGCTATTTTTGGCGACACTGCGTCACGGCAATTAACGGGCGCCGTACTCCCCGACTGACCGTGACAAACGGCGGCACATGAAAGGGAACCGATAAGTGCAAATGGGGGTGCTCTCCTTAGAACGTCGCCGCCGACAGTTAAATCCTTTTGTAACCGTGGCGACGTCTGCAACGGTCGTAGAAGGCGCGGTATACCCCGAAAAAGGATTAGACTACGAGACACGCCGGCTTGAGAGCTAAGTGGTTGACCGTTCCCACGGAGAAAAAGCGTGGGAAACAGCTCTGGTGGCCAAGCCGCATGACGAACAACCCGACAGGTTGTCACTCTCGCTAGTTGAGGACCCTCTCCCAATTAAAAGGGTGGGGTCAAAATATTTTTGGGGCGGAGTTTCCCAATCAATTAAACGCGCATGATTGGACCCAGGTAGAGGTCTCTTGTCCCCAAGGAAGAGAGCGAGGAGACCCGAGGGGGATTTAAGCGCAGGATTTTGCCCTGCTAGGCAGACTAGTCGCTGACTCAAGAGTGGTGTAGAAACAGATCAACAAGCATCTCTTCTAGAAGTTTTTTAGTGTGGCTCTGTATCGCTGGCCACCTAAACTTAGCCGTTCGTCTAGCTGTGACGCGATATAACGTCTGCAACGTAGACATCGGGACTCGCCTTCGAGTTAGCTCAACCTGCTCGAAGTCACCTGCAAGCACTAGCCTCCCGAGCCCACCAGCGTTGCAACACCGCCGACATCGCAGTCGTGCCAGAACTCTCTTCGACTTCTCGCTCCGATCGTCGGGGACACAACGCTGCCGGTCATCACACGTATGCCTTCACCTGTTTATATCTTCGAACTTTCTACTACGTAGTTTTTCTATTGTTGTTAGTTGTGTAGTTGTGATAGTTCTCTCTCGTAAGCTGATTTATTGTTTCTGTATTATTTCTTTAGTTGCATCAAGTGTCGATGTATTTTGTTAGTTGTATCGAAGTGTTATATTTGATCCCGTGTGCCTGCAATATCACTAGAGTAAAGTAGTTTTGTTTTCCACGTCTCTGATCTCTTCACTGTCTCTGCTTGCGTACGGAACGAACCAACCTGCTGTCATTCCCGTCGCCGACTTCGCGCTGGCGACGCTAGAGTGGCAGCTTGTAACAACCGCCATGACGGATTGCGAAGTTTTGAAAGTTGCATACATAACGAGCTGTTCGCGAAATTTCGCGACTCCCTGCTCGGCCTAACATTTGATTTTGCTGCACGGCAATCTCCTTACGAAGCAGTTATTCCTGCTTCTTTGCCGCTTGCACCATGCATACGCACGTCACCACAACGATGCCCTTATTATTATTATGCAAATTCAGTCAACGCGGTTTCGAATTAATTAGCTCCGGTAGGAGGTGTCCCTTGCAAGGAGAATAGTACAAGAACTGCCCGCAGGAAATATCGTCTCAGTATATATAAGTCCAATTAAGAGTGGGCAGGGCTGCAGCCGGCCGTAATTACGAGAAGATGAGAGCTGGTAAGTTATACAGCTACGTTCCTAGGCATCGTCTTCTCACCCTCACAATTATAGCAGCCAGGGTGCGTTAATCGACGGCTTGCCTCTATAAAACGCTATTCTTATCTTTTTACCTTCATCTCCCATATCATAAAATCATGAATCTATCTATTTACATGGAGGAACTCAATGTTGGCCGTTCATTAAAGGTATTTACGACTGCAAAGTTTAAATTGCCATTGTTAATGCTCTTTCGTTGCGAAAGCTGTACACTAGTTAATACATTTGATCACTTTTAATGTTTTCGTTTGGTGTTGTGTATTTATGTGAATATTTCATTGTCGATAATTGCATCAGTATTTTTCCTCTATTCAAGCGCCCTCTGATCCTGCTTCTTTATGGCTAAATCTTAGTTACTGTTGTTTCATGGAAGCAGTACATTTTCATGGGCCTTATTAAGTTAATGTATAGGTGCCCTGACAGACAATCAAGGGCAATTTAAGTGGACTCCCAAGAAGCCAAGTACAGTCTGCTGCCGCGCAAAATGTCATCTTGAGCGGAATTTCGAAAACTACTTTTTCATTCCTGTTTGTTCTCATTGTTAAGCCGGCTTCTCTTACCACACGTCATGGATAGTGATTAGCTGAAGTGTTCTCTTTCAAAAACGTTGCACATAAGACGTTTTGCGAAAAGTGGGGTGGGGTTGTGGGGTTCTGCTACATGCACAGTACAGAAAAAAAGAAAAATGATTCGTGAATTGTCACGTAAAGAAATTAACATTCGATGCTATTCACATGTCCTTTGTGATAATGAAGTTGCATGCTTAAAGCAGCTAAATCGCTTGGCTGTGTTCTTATCCTAAGCAGAGTTCGCATCTCAGAAACTGTGGTGTAGGTGCTATACCACTAGGCACTCGACTTCAGTCTGATAATTGATTGATTGATTGATCGATTGATTGATATGTGGGGTTTAACGTCCCAAAACCACCATTTGATTACAAGAGATGCTGCAGTGGAGGGCTTCGGAAATTTCGACCACCTGGGGCTCTTTAACGTGCACCCAAATCTGAGCCTACGGGCCTACAACAATTACGTCTACATCGAAAATGCAGCCACCGCAGCCGCGATTCCATCCCGCGGCCTGCGGGTCAGCAGCCGAGTACCTTAGCCACTAGACCGCCGCGACAAGACATTGACTACGGTCTGCAGTTTCAAAAACCTTAATGACCCTCTACTAATCCCGTGAAGTAGAGAACGTCGAAGTCACTCGCCCTGATTGAGCAGCTGCATACCAGTGACCCCACAAAAGCAAGGTTGTCACGCCACCCTCAACGATCAGCAGCGCTTGGACGCGTGTCTCACGCAACGGTAGTTTATCATTAACGCGGGCCTTTGCTTTGGAAGATAAAGTGTCCGTGCTGTCATGATATGAGCGTTTGAAAACTAAAAACGAGCTTCAGGGTATAACAGGTTAGGGTTGTTAAAAAGAACGTAATTCTAGAACAGAACACATGTCTCGGTGAAACTTTGTCGAATAAGTCATATTCAGGCCCTATTCCTTTGACTATTAATTTACAGGCGTATCATATTCACGGCCTTCTTCACTAGAATGTGTCGTTGAGGCGAAATCGTTAAACTGTCAATTAGTGCGTCGACAACCGTACGAGTACTGAAAAGAGAGAAGTGTTTCGCACTTATTACCCATTCCGAGATATTTGGAAAGCCAATTGCACTTAATGCATTTTCTTCAACACGACAAATGTGAATGCTTCTGACTCTCGTAATACTTACATGCGAAGCACGTAGTGTTCTTTCACGATAAGTACGCCAGCGCGCCGCGCCTGTCACGACGTTAACGTCGTGCGATGTTTTGTGTGCTTTGTAGTTTTCTATACGCTGAAACGGAAATAGCAGCGGGCATGCAGTTTGCGTGGATGCTCGTTCATTGTCAGAATATTCTGAGCCATGGTTCTGTCACGCAATCGGACCACACTTTTGGGCCGCGTTGGGCCCACAAGTGTAGTCGACGTAGTCGCTAATATATAGGAAAAGCTGACGATTAATTTGGCAGCTTCATTCAGCTATCTGATTTCACAGCCTAATAAAAATTGACTCGGTTTATCGTTCCAAAGCCACGATATGATTATGAGAGAAGCTGTAGTGGAGGGCTCCGGAGATTTGGGCGGCCTGGGTTTCCTTAACTTGTGCCTAAACATTGATACACGGGTCTCGAGAATGTGCGCATCGACCGAAAATGGTGCTTTCATAGCTTAGCGGCAAAGTGGAACGTGAGTGACCATTGGTTTGAGGTCACGTTGTATAGGCTCAGCGGGAAAGGTATGCGCGCGTACGCTCGTCGTAGGTGATGTCTTGTCCAGGAGTGTCACGGGGTCGCACTGCGTACTGTCCGGTACAACAGCAGCCCGAGCAGCTGTGAGGCTGATACATTCCGCGTGCTGTCGCTTTATCGTTCTTGGTATTTTCACTTTCGGTGTTTACCTTCCTATAGTGGCTACGCTCTCGCTTTTTCCCGCTGGAACTCGCTAAGCGACCGTGACCGTGCGTGACTTGGTCTGCACATCATTCGGAATGTCGCGAGAAAAGGTGTGACGCAAGTGCTTGGCACCCTCTATTTGTGGATATCGGCATTGTCGAAGCCGGTGCGTAATAACAGGGTACGTACTGAGCTTGTGGATTACGCGTGAAACCGTTGGTGGTGGTGCTCTATGCGAAATCTCAGAACACGAAGAAAGCAAGCCACCATACGTATTCTGTACGCGCTCATAGAGTCGGGCAGCGCTCCTGTGAAATCGTTCGTTCACATCTGTACTTTTCTCCATACGTTGCAGTGAACGCTGTGGAGGCCTTAGCGATCCGTTAAGCAGTAGATATGTTGCAACAAGAAAATTGCCGGGTCTTTTTCGTACTCACAGAGTCGTCAAAGGGACTCAACTTGCGGGTCAAGTCAGATATCACCTGGAACGTTTGCGCTGCTTGAGGCTGCGCTGGCACAGTGAGTCGTTCCAACAGGGTTAATGTTTGACGGTCCTTTTCTCGAATAACTTTAAGTCGCAAGCCGTGATGGTGTCTCCATTGACAAAGTCCATACCTCCTCCACCGCAAGTCGGGTTGTTTTATGTGCAACTGTACAAAAAAAGAGTTCTAGTGGGTCAGAGATAAACAGCTCTGTATATGGCTGTGAATGCGTGGTTACTAGCTTTAGTTGACTCCGCTTCTTTGTTGTTTTTTTAGGAGCGAAGCTCCTTATGGCGTGGCTTGTAAGTCTCGTTGTCGTAGTGCATAACTTGTGGCACATGCCAGCATACCAATGGCACGTACCCGCCCTCAGGCATATATCTGCATGTCCACACGTTACGAAAAACGTAGCACGGCGTCGTTATCACGCTCTCGCTGTCAACAAAGCGCTGACAGCAGAAATGTGGTACATACTCTCGGTTAGTCCATCGATTGTTCGCTGGATAGCTGTACTTGTATAAGATGAATTTATGATAAATAGAGCCGAGATGGCGGTACTTGAAGTGTTCACTAGATGGACGAACGGACGCACGGATGGACAGAAAGACATGCAGATGGACAGATGGACAGACAGACGCACAGCGCACGAACTCATATCTTGAGTTTTCGACAGCGATATTGTTGCTCAACACTCGTATCAAGTTATACTGACAATGTTGTTTTGGGACTGCTCTCGTGTTTCCTAATAAGCATTCTCATCAATTGTGCAATATCGACGGCCCTGAAAATCGGGCATATGCTTGTCTACTCTGGATTATCTGACAAAGGCTGTGCCACGGCTGAAACGTTTGGCATAAATATATTACCGCCTCGGACGTGTACTGGCTTGTGTTTATATATATATATATATATATATATATATATATATATATATATATATATATATATATATATATATATGTGTGTGTGTGTGTGTGTGTGTGTCTGTGTGTGTGTGTGTGTGTGTGTACTAAAATACGCACATTTGCAGACGTTCTCTCGCATACAAGAAAAAGCAGAAAGCAGACAGAGAGTCGCGCGAAGCGATGGCAAAAGCCCATAGGCTTTAGTTGTCCGGATCACCACTCGCGATAGCCAGTGCGTCGCTTTCAGAGATTGCCTTCACCGCAACGTCCTTGACTCGAGGCTTTGTTCGTCCCTGTTTGGAACTGCTTGTGTACAGACGAGGCACGCGATTCTGAACCCAACGGGGTGCCTAAAAAACGAACCTCGTTACTTCCTGACAGACGAGCCACCGCTGGGACCAGTGTTGCGTGCCTTGCCATGCGGCACGCTCACTTCTATATATATAACAAAAGGAGGGGGAGATAATACCGAAAACAATAAAGTGCCTCGGCGGGGCGGGACCCGCTTGTCCTCAACAGTTTCCACACGTCGGCAACATTGGTTGAGAGCGAAAGAACGATGCTACAGGTGCCTGACACGGCGAGGTCCGAGTTGTTTCGGGTCGATGCGGGCAGTTACGAAAGTTGACAGCGACACCCCACAAGTCAGCAGAGTGACTGGAGCATATTTTATTCAGTGAGAACCGTAACGTTGTTCCGCGGTCGCAAAATACAGTGTCGACCGATTGATTACCTTAAGACGAAAGGTGCGTGTCGTGATGCCAAACGGTTAAGCGTACAAGGTCAAGTGAATGAATGGTGAATTTAGGTGAGTCAGTGGTCATTCAAATGAATCAAGCTTCAATCAAGTAATAAGGGTGAATCAAGGGCTAATATAGTGACAATTTGGAATCAAGATTGAAAGACTTCAGTGAGAATCAACGTACATTAACGGGAATCACGAGTCAATCGAGCGAATTGAGAGTGTTTCGCGTGTGATATCCTTACCGATAGCTATGGAGACGTGGTGTCATTTGATTCAGTGTCTCTGTTACATAGCGGCAATACGCATCACGGTTCACTGTTAAAGGGAACACTGCAATGAACACCATCAATATTGCTAGCCCTTCAACAGCAAGTGGATAGGAAAACAATCATAATGCACGTGACTAATCTACCAAGAGGTGTCAGGGATTTGAAGCACCAGCCATCTCTTGCAAGTCAAGGCCCCTATGCTTCTTTAAGGTAGAGAAATTCAAACATGCAGTGCACACAGGTGTTCCCTTTAACAGAGAATGCGTCTGTATGTTCATTTGTCTTCCGCTCAACATCCGTGTTTTTTGTCAGCGCATCTCTCTCTTTATGTCCGCGTTGCACAAAGCTGTCTCTCTCTTAGACTAATCACTCATCGTCATTAACCTTGATTGGACTTTTGTTTTGGGGTAATGAAGGAGCTAGCTTAAGCTGTTGGCAATGATTTTAGAAGGATACATAGAGAGCTCTACACAGAACAGCCATGTGCTCAGACTTTATGAGACCACAGGAACTTGTAAATAATCCAAAGTCCGCATCGCAATTCTCCTTGCAATCGCATCGTGATCTTGGCAATTATAATCCAAATATTTGGTAATTATTTTCTAATATACTGTATGCTTTATGAACAATCCGTGAAAACAAAATACCGCTGGAGCCGTAGGTTTGACGAGGTCTTGTCTTCGTGAGGGCCTTCCTGTGAGAAACGGTTCCTGTTGACATTTTCTGTTGCACAATATTGCACAAAATTATGCCTTATGTCTAGTGTATATCGGTGATTTATTATTGCGATAGGAATTATATGGATACTCTCGGCTGGATTATGTCGCTGGTGCCGACGTCACTCACCCCGTATGTATACCTATCTATATACCTATCTATATATATATATATATATATATATGAAAATGCAAGAAAGAAAATTTATAACAAAAAAAAGAACACTCCGGTGCGCGGAGTCAAACGTGGAACCTTTGAGCCGTGAAAGCGAGGGGTTAACCACTGAGCCACCCCGGAGCACGCCCTTGACTGATTAACGTGGAACCTTTGAGCCGTGAAAGTGAGGGGTTAACCACTGAGCCACCCCGGAGCACGCCCTTGACTGATTAACGTGGAACCTTTGAGCCGTGAAAGTGAGGGGTTAAGCACTGAGCCACCCCGGAGCACGCCCTTGACTGATTAAACGGCAAGCTATTTATATCTATCACTCTCCGCTGTTCACGAAAATCTCGGGGGAATTGTGTTTTCAGCATTAGCAGCAAGATGGCGCAATTAGCGCGCGTCGCCACATCGCGTGGTGGTGCCCGCTCTAATTTCTTACGCGTTCTTTGCCTGGCTTAGAGAAGCAGAGCGACGCTCCCTCGCGCTCCCTTATCTCGCGGTGGCGAGGAGGGGAGGATCGTATGTCTTGGCTGGCCTCGGGCTTTACCTGGAACTATTCTTCTGTAGGTACCGGGTGCACAAAGGTCGCTACAATCATTGCAGTCACCGTTTGCGAGAAGCGCGCGCTTTTCAGACACAGCGAAGTCACAAATGAGACGCTTATTCGCGTGCATCCGTACCTGTGAGTACGTTTCGTGTGTCATTTGTGTGTGAGAAACGCGGGAAACGTTTGAATCTGCTTTGCATTCTGCGCGTGACCTTTCAATTGGTTGCTATCGCGTTCACTGCTTCGCCTTTTCGGCAAAGCTGTGACTTTTTCAATATACGCGCAGATCTTATAGGCAGTACAAAGTGTTTTGAAACATATGGAGGAAAGTTTACAAGCACAATTGCATGCTATAAGTAAACATAATGCAAATGAAATTTTTGCTAGTGTTTACTCAAATGACGTCTCTGTGGTATAATTATCATTTACTATTTAAGCTCCCACAATGTTCTAGTAGTTGTGATGCTCGAACGCTGACCCGCCTGCGCGTAGCATTAAAGCTACAATTGCGGTGAAAAGAAAACACTCAGTGAAAAGGTGACTTCGTCGCAACAGACCCACCATGTGTGTGACTGACCGTACCCCCGCAAGCACGTGAGATGTGTCGGACGAAGAGAATGAGATGCAGGCGCGCATTTGTAGGCCAGTAAGAATGACCTGTTGGATGAAATAGAACACAGCTGTTTAGTTTTGTGCTTGGCTGGCTGCGCATTTTGCCACCAGATGACATCGCCTGTTCTATTAAGCTAGCGGACAATGTAAAATACTGTAAATATTGCTTTGAGAAGAGTCTATGTCTGTGGATAACGGTGTTCCACTAAATTAGAGTAAGGCTGACACGAGTCACTTTTTGTAAGACGCGCACTTTTTCATATACCAAAGTTCGCGGTTTCACCTGAGCTCGCGGGTGGCAGTCACGCAATTTTTAGCCCTCAAGGGCAGTTAGAAGGTAGGAGCGGAAGGAAGGGGAAATCGCACAAGTCATAAAACATTGCCATTTCAAAGAAAACTTTTCGAATACGTCACCAATAATTTCGCAAAAAAATTTCCTATGAGGATTCGAGCAGCATGTCGATACCGACCTCCACAATGACTAAACTTTATACGACATTTCTAACATTCAGTTTTTGTTCAAAGGTGTTGTTTCACGGCATGGTGACCGCATAGGTCGCCTCACGAAAGCAATGATTCAGGTCAGTCACACCCAAGCAGCTAGCGAACATACCTATCAAGAAAATAGAAATAAAATTTGAGGTGAAGACAATCATGTGTGGCCCACAGGCCGACTGCGGCAGGCTAGCGGGCCACGTTTTCGAGGCCCCTAACCTGTATAAATAGGAGCTGTCCTGTTCGATCTTGTATACCTTGCGGAAAGTATTTCCATGCGGTTATTTTCGCGCACGTGCGCATTTTAGCCGGTATTACCGTGCTATTTGTGTGGTAAGCTGGCACTGCTAGCTAAAACACTCACACATTGAGATGAACAGTAATCGTTAGCTGCCAGTGTTTTCTGACTCCTATCGTAATTGGTCAAAATGTTTGATTTGGTGAGTTGGTGATTCATGCCCCGCCACGGTGGTCTAGTGGCTAAGGTACTCGGCTGCTCACCCGCAAGTCGCGGGATCGAATCCCGGCTGCGGCGGCTTCATTTCCGATGGAGGCGGAAATGTTGTAGGCCCAAGTGCTCAGAGTTGGGCACACGTTAAAGAACCCCAGGTGGTCGACATTTCCGGAGTCCTCCACTACGGCATCTCTCATAATCATATGGTGGTTTTGGGACGTTAAACCCCACATATCAATCATCAGTTGGTGATTCATGATGGTCCGAAATATGAGCACGATACGTAGACAAAGACACGAAGGACACAGACAAGCGCTCACTACCATCTGAAAGTTTAATCGGAAAGCTGTTAAATATATACAGACAAATAAAACATCTCGTGAGCGCATACGATAAGAACACATTGCGAACCATGATAAAACCAACGGTTTGCGATGTGGTCATATTGTATGTGCTCACGAAATGTTTCATCTGGCAGTATATATTTCACAACTTTCTGATTAAAGTTTCAGTTGGGAGTAAGCACTTATCTCGGCCATTCCTGTCTGTCTACGTATCGTGGTCGTATTTCAAACCATCCTGTTATTGTAACATTGGGGAAATCTCGTGAAGTCCGAAATGCTACAGCACTTGCCACCCATCTCGTTCGCACCTACAAGAAACAGAAATTCACTCACCCAACCAATGCAAGTGCTCGCCAAGCACACATGACCGGTGCCTTGTGGACAGAAGATGCTCTAGTGGCGCCTCCGCTTTGTCACTTCAGTCGTTTATCCCAAAATGACGTCACGCACACAACGTTGCCAGTAATTGTGGAAAACCAAGAGGGGCGGTAGGAGAAATAACAAAGTTATCTTGCAAAAAATCTGTTCAGCCCTCTTGCTAGTAATCCAGCATAAATCCCGGAAACATACGAAGGAACGTCTCCAGTATTGTTAACTAGATTAATTCATCACAAAGGTTTGCTGTGGTTGACCTTTAACACTCTCTAAAGTCGCTACGTCGAAACCGTAACTCGTAGATATCGCTCTCACGCGAAAAGTTGTCAAATCCCAATTATGCCACCTGAACGAAAGCGTGTCCCGCATCAATTAAGTCTAGTTTTGTCATTTTACTTGCGCAGAAAAATGGTTCTGGCTACCGTGGCACACGTTAAGTGGCTGTTCGTCAAGTGGCTATGAAGCGACGCAGGGGAGCGGCGTCTTTGCCAGCGTGGTTCCCGAGGCCATTGCGACAGGCTCGTCTTTAAGGACAATTCATCTAGAGGTAAGTGTGATGTTATTTAACATTTATTCTACAAACGCATGAACGCGTTTGTGTCATGCGCGTTTCCCGTTGACCTTCTTTTACATAAACATTATGATATTTGCAGTTGTTTAGCGTGGACGTTTCGTGATAGTGGCTTAACTTTTTGCCCGATCCTTTCAATTGCAATGTTTGCCGAAGCACTAAAAATCATCACGGTGGAAAGTTTCGCGTGTTAATTTAGACCCACCATTAGTATTTGAATGGACTGGTTGAGTGAGAAATAATCTTGAAGAGGGGGAAAATGTGTCTTCGTTGTCTTACGATAATAGCGCTAAGATTTCAAACAATTCAAACCATGTGAAAATGATCTTGAGACTGATGAAAATTTTGGTATGTCAGTTCATGTCACTGCTTATTAAGTTTCTAGGTCTTTTAGCCATTGATTCCCTTGTTCAAAGGGAAATAATTGCAAATACTGATAATTTCAACAGTACATTTGCGTTATATAGCTCGAGTAGACCCATGGGAGCTGCTCTTATGCACATCGACCAAGGCAGGCAACACAGTAATTGTTACATGCTCAGTTTAGTTTAGTTTGTCTAAGAAGAAAGGAGGAACTTAAGAGTATATAGATCGGGTTAAGTGCCTTACTAGACAAGCTACACAATATCTTGGTGCCGTTGTCTTCAGGCCACTGGGAGGCGGCCTTACTCTAACTCGTAGCCACCATGGCAAACGTTCACAGAATATTTATAAGACGGTAGGTGAAGGACACGCCATCACATTCAGAAAGTCTCGCTCTCATTGATTCCGAACATGCGACAACAAAATGTTTGGGAGCGAATCGACTGTTGCGCGCTCCATGAGTTTCTGGGTGGTTTTGATTGGCCCACCATCTGATATTTATTGATATATAAAGCTGCATATTTACGTAAACAGGCAAGGCCTAGGATCGCTCAGGTGATTCAAGTAATCGTCCACCTCATACACCGCAATGTTTCTCTGTAGGCTGTGCAGTCACGTGATACTTCGCCTCAATAACTTGGCGCCGTGCAGTAAAGGCAGCAGTGGCCAATGCCAGTTAGCCAGGACGCGAACCTTGAGCATGTCTTGAGCTTAAGAAAATAAAAGTGAGTTTGGTAAGCTACGTTAGAATACCTACGTTTTTACACTTCATGCCATGAGATTAGTGTTTAATACAAGAGGATAACTACTTCATTTTGCTTACAAGTCCTGACTCACGCGTACTTGTAAAGGTGCATTCGCTGCCTTTGGGAGGATTGTGAGGCGGAGTGTGACGGTGAGATTTAAATGATGAGTAGCGCCTTGAGGACACTTGTTGTTCATAATTACCTGTTCTTTGTGATGTACATCTTGCTTCATGTCGAGCATTTTTCTTCGGTGCATAATAATCGACCATCGTTTTCTCTATAAAGTTTTTTATAAGTACACTTGAGCGATCTTTGGTGGTAGTGTCTATGGATGCTGCAATGCATGGCGCTTCAGCGAACATGAGAAGAGAATGGCGGATAGTACACAAACTTGTCGAATCATCTCACTTTCGGCAGACGACAATCAGCAAATATCCAGCAGTTGCACTTCGCCACCCTAGACCTTTAGGATCACCAATTCAAATCAGGTCACGAAGTTCGCAGTGGTTCCTTCTTTTAAATCGAAACGAAATCAAAATACAGCAATGAAAAGGCCAAAGTACGTCCGAAGCCCGCAAGTATGAAGACTAGGCAAATTTGTGTACTATCCATCATTCCCATAGTCGCCGAACGATGGCAGTGCCAGAGTCCCCTCCAGTTAATGTTAGGAAACTAGGTTCTAGCATAGAATAGGCATGGACCGTAATTGTAGCAAGGGCGGGGAAAAAGGAGCTGAGGTTCAGGTGCAGCAAAGTGAGAGTGAGGGGAAGGAAAAAAGGGGAGAGGATGAAGCATAGCGTAATGATGGTTAGTATGTGCCATATCATGTAGCCGGTAAATTAAGGTTGGTGTGAGGACGACAGTTACCTGGCTGGTGCGTTCCACCAACGTGCCGTAACGCGCCGTGATGACTTATTTCGGCGATTGCGGGCTTACGCCGGAGGCAGCATCATTTAAGGAAGCAGCTCGCTGAATCACTCCGTTTTCTCCTCTTTATTGTGCATTCTCTTAGTACTCTTTAAGCGGATACTTTCTCTTTGTTACAGGTAAATGATGATTAATATCGGCTAGTACTAACTAAACATACTTACCTCCATAGTGGCTAAGTAGTATGTTTGCGAATATAACACGCTACCATAACACCAGCATATTCTTCTTTCAGTCATAAATCACTATGATACAAACCTTTTCTTACCATGTGCCCTGCTGTTCACCCAAGTTCTAGGAGCGCGTCCGCTTGAACGACCAAGGCTATATTCACAACATTACCACACAATGAATCGTTGCCCTGTTTATCTTTTCACCCACTTTTCTTTCTTCACATATACATTATGATTCGATCTAATAAGTTCCCCTATACTCTTCTTGTCATTATTGTCTGTTAGATGTAAATAATATTGTGTGAAAACACGAAAAAACGAGCCCTTAAGTCTACAATTATATATATATATATATATATATATATATATATATATATATATATATATATATATATACGACACGCTTATTTCACACCGGTTCACGAAAGCGATAAATAAGCAGTCACGGCGCTTATCGTGTTTGTGGCCGATAGCACAACGTGTTCATCGTAACGCCAGCCAAACGTCGTCTTCTTCACCGACTGAGTCATATCCCCTGCCTTTCTGATTAGCACTCATCTTCTTCTCTACATTTTCCTCCCCCCCCCCCCCGGAAATGAGCCATCCTGGCAACTCATGGGCAGGAGACAATAGAGGGATCATAATACGGTTTTAGGCAGTCTATGTGGACGGTCTCACGTCCACGGCGTCGTTGATCATGGGGCTGCTCTAGCGGCTCGATGATGTAATTGACGGGTGAAGTTTGCTTAACCACACGGTAAGGGCCGTCATACTTGTACGTCAGTTTCGTTGAGAGACCAGGGCTGGTTGAAGGGATGCGAAGCCAGACAAGGTCATCTGATGCATAAGAAGCCGGAGGCGTCGGGCTATCGCAGTGGTGTTTCTGGCGTTGCTGTTCAGCACTTGTGAAAGAGTGGGCAAGCGGACGACACTCTTCCGCGTATTTAGCAGCTTGTGACATCGTCGTCGACTCAGCAACATCCGGGTGGTAAGGAAGGATGGTGTCTAGCGTGCAAGAGGGCTCGCGACCATAAAGGAGGAAGTATGGAAAGCAACCAGTGGTTGTCTGGACAGCAGTATTATGCGCGTATGTTACAAAAGGGAGAATACTGTCCCAGTTGGTGTGGTTGGTTGCGACGTACATTGACAGCATATCTCCTAATGTACGGTTGAATCGTTCTGTAATGCCATTAGTTTGAGGATGATACGCGGTGGTGGTGCGATGAATGACTTGGCATTCCTTGAGTAGCGATTCGACGGCGTCCGACAAAAACAGACGCCCTCGGTCACTCAGAAGTTCGCGTGGTGCACCGTGACATAAAATGATCTGATGCAATATGAAACGACCGACGTCACTGGCTGACGCAGACGAGAGTGGTGAAGTTTCTGCGTAGCGCGTAAGGTGATCGATAGCGACAATTACCCAGCGATTTCCAGCCGGTGTAATCGGAAAAGGTCCATACAGATCGATACCAACATGGTCAAACGGTCGGGCAGGACAAGGTAAGGGTTTTAGTGGAGCTGGAGAACTTGGAGTGGGATTCTTCCGGCGTTGGCAAGCGAGACAGGAACGTACGTAGCGACGAACGAAGCGATACATTCCACGCCAGTAGTAGCGGTGGGACAGGCGGGTGTAGGTTTTTAACACTCCAGCATGGGCGCATTGTGGATCGGCGTAAAAGGAGGCGCATATGTCTGAGCGGAGACGACTGAGAATGACTAGGAGCCATTGGCGTCCTTCGGAGAGATAATTCCGTCTGTATAGCAAACCATCTCTGATAACGAGGTGCTGTATTTGACGGCGCATATCTCTAGGGATATTTTGCGAGGGAGCTAGACTCAACAAGTTGATAAGTGAAGCGATCCAAGGATCTTTTCGTTCCTCCTGTAGCATGTCGCTGACACTAAGTGCAGATACGTTGGGGGCAGGCGAAGACGGCAACTTGTCACTACATCGTAGAGGTGATCGGGACAAAGCGTCTGCGTCGGAATGTTTTCGGCCAGATCGGTAAACGACGTGAATGTCGTACTCTTGTAGCCGAAGCGCCCAACGGGCGAGTCGGCTGGTGGGATCTTTTAACGAGGAGAGCCAACATAATGCGTGATGATCTGTAACCACGCTGAATGGGCGCCCGTAAAGATAGGGTCGAAACTTGCCTATGGCCCATATGATGACTAGACACTCTTTTTCGGTGACTGAATAGTTGGATTCAGCTTTTGTGAGTGCACGGATGGCGTAAGAGACGACGTACTCATCAAATCCAGGTTTACGCTGGGCGAGCACAGCACCGAGGCCAACTCCGCGAGCATCCGTGTGTATTTCCGTCGGGGCAAGAGGATCAAAATGTCGCAGTATAGGAGGTGACGTAAAAAGGTGGCGGAGTGTGGCAAATGCATCATCACAAGCTGACGACCAACTAGAAAGGTCGTTGTTGCCGGCAAGAATGTCAGTCAAGGGCGATGGGATGGAGGTGATGTTGCGAATAAAACGACGAAAATATGAACATAAACCGAGGAAGCTGCGAAGTTCTTTTAAGGTCTTCGGCTTAGGAAATTCGGCAACGGCACGGAGTTTTGTCGGATCCGGAAGAATGTCATCTCTAGATACAACATGGCCCAAAATTAGGAGTTTTCGAGCGCCAAAGCAGCCCTTCTTCAAGTTGAGCTGTAGACCGGCGGCGGTGAGGCAAGTAAGCACTGTCTCGAGCCGCTAAAGATGCGTTGAAAAGTCGCTTGAAAATATCACGACATCGTCTAAATAACACAGACATGTCTGCAATTTCAGGCCACGGAGGATGTTGTCGATCATGCGCTCGAAAGTGGCAGGCGCATTGCAGAGCCCGAATGGCATGACGTTAAATTTGTATAAGCCATCAGGGGTACTAAAAGCCGTCTTGGGGCGATCAGCCTCAGCCATGGGAACCTGCCAATAACATGAACGCAGATCTAGTGACGAGAAGAACTCCGCGCCTTGTAAGCAGTCAAGGGCATCGTCTATGCGAGGTAGCGAGTAAACATCTTTGCGCGTGATCTTCTTCAACCGGTGGTAGTCGACATAGAATCTTATTGAGCCATCCGTTTTCTTGACTAGAACAACTGGGGATGCCCACGGGCTGTTAGAGGGCTCAATAACACCTCGCCTCAACATGTCGTCAACTTGTTCCGCGATTATGCGACGCTCAGATGCCGATACCTGATACGGACGCTGACATAAAGGAGCGTGAAAGCCAGTGCCGATTTCGTGAGATACTGTGGAAGCACGGCCCAAAGTCAGTTGCTGGTGGTCGAAGCTGGCACGGAAGCGCTCGAGGAGGGCGATGATGTCAGTGCGCTGTTGGGCCGTAAGGTTGGTGTCGATGCAGCGCGAAATTGCGTCGGTGAATGATGGGGAAGAGGATGACGCGCAGCCATCAACAGCGTCAATAGGTAGCGTAGTCGAGTGGTCAGGAACTACACGTGCACTCGAGGGATCAATGTCATCGGCAAAGCCCAAGCACTCTCCGCACAGTAACTTGGAAGGTGAGGGAAACGGATTTGAAACATAAATTGCACTTGATGCATCGTGAACATTCAGAAAGGCGAAAGGAATCAGGAAGCACTTGCGGCGAACAGCGGTTTGAGAAGGCGTAAAAAGAACAGTTGAGCCACTAGAGACGTCACAGGAAAGCGCAACTAGGGCGGATGAGAACGGGGGTATCGAAGTGTCGGCGACAACGAAAACTTTTGCAAGTGAAAGGGATGAGTCGAGTGAAGCAGCGTCGCATAACGGCGCGAACTGCACTTCGGCGCGAGCACAGTCGATGACGGCACGATGAGTGCAGAGAAAGTCCCAGCCTAATATAATGTCATGGGAACACTGCGGGAGCACTACAAACTCGACGACATAAATATCGTCAGCAATAGCGACACGTGCTGTGCGTGCAGAAAAGGGCGAATTCGTTGCTCGCTCGCAGTGCTTAAAACGAAGTCGTGAAGAGGCACTGTTACTTCTTTTAGTCGACGGCAAAGTTTTTCAGTCATTACAGACACTGCGGTGCCAGTATCGACCAATGCAAAAACAGCTATACCTTCAACGGAGACACGGCGTTGGACGGCGAAAAACAAGGTCTTGTGGAAATCGAAAGATACGCAGTTGCCCCCGGAACTGCGGCTCCTAGTTTTCCTCAGGGACAGGGCGATGTCGACGTAGCATAGGGGAAAGGGAACGGCGTTGAGTTGAAGGCGACCGGTGTTTGTTGTAGTTCCGGCGAGGTGAAAATGTGTCCATGGTCGCAGTCTCGCCAGATACAGCAGGCTCTGGTCGTTGTGGGAAATCATAATTGTTGGGCCTGACGTCGTCACGCAGGAAAAACTCACGCCATCGACAAAATCATGCCACGTGACCCGCAATTCCACAGGCGAAGCTTATGGGGCGGTTGTCTTGAGGGCGCCAAGGGTTCCGAAAGCGCGGAGGTGGTGGTCGGGAGAAGGACGGACAGCCTGGTACATAGGCTCAGTCGGCACGACCAAGGGGCGCGTGGACGTAGGCGTTCGCGACAAAGAAACGTGGCCGTTCGCGACAGGCGGACGTCGGGATCCGTTCAGTGCTTCGGCATAGGTCAATGGAGCAGCCACAGGTGGCGCGTGAGCTGTTGGTAGCGCCTCGGACACTTGCTCCTGGACTACTCGCTGTGTTGATGGCGCTAAAGTAGATGGGGCACCTTCGGAGGTATAAGGCACGAGGGACAACTGGCGTGCGACCTCCTCTCGTACAAATTGCTTGATCTCGAGAAGCAAAGTGGTGTGGTCTATAGCAGTGCCAGCCGACGTTAAAGCGGAGATTATTGCAGATGGCGCGCTGGCAGGACGAGTGGTGTCACGCTGTTTCCAGAGCTCATCATAGCTCTGACAAAGTTGGATCACTTCCGATACCGTTTGCGGGCTTTTGGCGACAAGCATCCGAAATGCGTCGTCAGTCACGCCTTTCAAGATGTGTTTGATCTTCTGGGCTTCTGTCATGGCCGAGTTTTCACGCCGGCAAAGGTCGTCCAAATCTTCGATATAACTGGTGTAATTCTTACCATTCTGCTGAGCCCTAGTGCGCAAGCGCTGTTCGGCCCGTAGTTTGCGAAGCGCTGGACGGCCAAACAAGTCCGCGAACGCCGTTCGGAAGGCCGACGAGGTGGGGCGGTCTCTCTCATGATTACGGTATCACAGACTGGCGACGTCGGTCAAATAAAATTGGACGACAGTAAGCTTGTGCGCATCGTCCCACTTGTTGTGCTTGCTCACCCGGTCGTATTCGTCGAGCCAGTCTTCCACGTCTTTGTCATCGGTTCCACTGAAGGTAGGCGGATCGCGTTGCCGAAAGGAGCGGAGACAGACAGGAGCTGCAGTAGTTGGAGCCGAGGCGGCCGCCTGCTGATTGTCGTCCGTGGACATTGTAGCAACTGGAGGCAACGTATGGTTTCGCAATTCCAGGATTAGGCGTTACCCAGCACCTCCACCAATTAACATGAGGCGTTTTAGAGTGGCACTCTTTTATAAAACAGGAGAGCGGTCACGACTCGTCAAGTGGTAATGGCGGAACCAGTCTGAGTCTCCAGCCAGCCAACCGTCGTCTTCTTCACCGACTGAGTCATACCCCCTGCCTTTCTGAGTAGCACTCATCTTCATCACTACAATATATATATATATATATATATATATATATATATACGACTCGCTTAATGCACACCAGTACACCAGTTCATGACAGCGATAAACAGTTACGGCACTAATCGTTTTTGTACCAGCCGACGTTAAAGCGGAGATTGTTGCACATGGCGCGCTGGCACGACGAGTGCTGTCACGCTGTTTCCGGAGCTCATCATAGCTCTGACAAAGTTGCATCACTTCCGATACCGTTTGCGGTATCGCAAATGGTATCGGAAGGTATTGGAAGGTATCGCAAACGGTATCGCCACGGACGGACGGCCGATAGCACAACGTGTTCATCGTAACGCCACCCCCATCGTTGCGGCCCTGCCGAGACAGCACAACGGAACAAATGCTACGGTCGTTCGTACGCGGAACGTTAGGGAGCACTAGAATCATGCGCATTGGCGTGCGAGCTGTTTCGTCACGTGGTATTTTTGGTATTTCGTGGACATTTGTAATTAGCAGAAAAAGAGTAATACTTGACAGATATAAAGTTCGAAACTGTCTAATAGGACGTGTTGCAAACCGATCTACAACTTTCTCATTGAAATTTGTTATCTATCTTCGTTTTTTTGAAAGTTAGTTAATAAACATTACCTCAGAACACAAAAAATAATCTGACTAACTCCAGGCAACATTGAGCAACATGCATTTGGTGACGTCGTAATCGCGTGTGCCAGCATATTTTGAAACTCTGGGTAAAGTTGCCTGGGACACAATATATATATATATATATATATATATATATATATATATATATATATATATATATATATATATATATATATATATATATATATATATATATATGTATATATTGCCACCTTGCCACCTACTTCTAGTAGTGGGTCGTATGCCAAGGTGAAGGCTCACACCACAGAGAAGAAAGAAGTGCGCGTGGGCCCCCCCTGCTCTGGCAAACAAGCCCAACCGACGCGCTTGGTTAGAGCCCTGTTGCTCAGACGTCAATAAACCTTGTCGACACCCCCTGGAGCGACGTGACAATTGGTGGAGGTGCTGGGTAGCCCCTCACGGATGTTTCAGACCCCTCCTGGAAGCGGCACCACAAGCCCAGTGCGAGTCAACACTCCCGTTCATCGGACAAGCCGCAGGATCAGGGTATTGCCACCTGAAGCTGACCCTACAGTTCACCCCAGTATGATGAGCACGTCCGTTCAAACCACTTTAACAGGTACGGAAAACCCCCGGTGACTCGGTACACCCTCGAAAGTCCACAGGTTCCGACACCGTTTCATGGCACCGAGCTCGAAGACGTCGAGGACTGGTTGGTCGACTTCGAACGCGTGGCTGCTTTGAACGACTGGAACGACGCGGCCAAACTACGGCGTGTGTACTTCTATTTGGAGGATGGAGCACGTACCTGGTACATGAATCACGAGGAACAGATGACATCGTGGCCCGAATTCCGCCGCCGGCTGTTGGATACTTACAGAAGTGCTGATCGCCACGAACGAGCGGAGCGAGCGATCCAGGCCCGCATCCAGATGCCCAATGAAACTGTCATGACCTATGTGGAAGATATGACGCGCCTGTTCCGACGGGCTGATCTGAGTATGACAGAAGAAAAGAAGTTGCGTCACCTGATGCGGGGAGTTAAGGAGCAGCTTTTCGCTGGCCTTGTACGGAGCCCTCCGAACATGGTCGCCGAGTTTTTGTCCGAAGCCGTCACAGATGGAAAAGATGCTTCAGCATCGATCCACCCTGTATGAGCGGCAAGTGAACACGTCCACTGCTCAAGTTCTCACGACTTTTGGGAGCAACACCGAGTGTCTGCGCGACCTTATCCGCTCTATAGTACGTGAGGAGCTGCAAAAGGTTGCCACACCACCACTACCTACGGTGAGTTCTATTGCAAGCATCGTCAAGGGCGAGCTGCATCATGCCCTTCGTGACCCTTAGAGTCTGGATAACGCCACACCCACCCCGGCTGACTACCACCGTGCGACCTATGCGGAAGCCTTGAAGCGCCCAGCTTCCTCTTCCCCGCTGTATGTTCAAGCACCTCCTACGGTTTCACTTCAGTTGGCGCAGCCTCTACGGTACTACGAGAACACACGCACGCCCCCGCCCCTCGTTTACGCCAGCCCTGTGTATCTTGCAAAACAACCAGCACACTACGTTGACGACAGACGTGCTTCGCCTCGGAAATCTGATGTTTGGCGCACTCCTGATTGCCGACCTTTGTGCTTCCACTGCGGTGAAGCGGACCATTTGTACCGCCACTGTCCATACCGCCGCCTCGGGCTGCGCGGCTTTTCAGTATATTCAGCGCCTCCTCGGTATGGCCAGCGACCCCGGGACATTGAGGACTACCTGGCTCAACAGCGCATGCCACCGCCTTCTGGACGGCAGCCGCACTCACCGTCGCCGAGGCGCTTTTCATCTTCGCCACAGCGCCATGCTGGCGCACGGTCCCCCAGTCCCCGCCGGGAAAACTAACCCAAGCGACCCTTGGAGGCGAGGTCGCTGGCAGTCGACGTGCTGAAGACCTCCGATTGACGCTAACAGTAATGGGTGTAGATTCGGCTGAGCGATATGTGCGGCTTTCTCTGGATATACCGGTGCTGATAGACGGCTATGCAGTAGGTGCTTTAGTTGATACCGGGGCTGACTATTCGATACTAAGCGGGAAAACGAGCAGACTACTAAAGAAGGTAATCACGCCCTGGCATGGCTCCGTGATTCGAACGGCTGGTGGCCACACCGTCTCTCCGCTTGGAACCTGCACGAGTAGAGTTCGGGTCTGCGGTTATACTTTTGTAGGAAGTTTCCTTGTGCTCCGTGAATGTTCACGCGACGTTATTCTTGGTGTTGACTTCCTGCAGGAGTATGGAGCTGTCATTGATCTTCAAGAGAATCGCATCACCTTCTCAGCCGACCGAGCAATCGACAAGCAGGACGACCAACAACGTGCCGACGTTCTTCGTGTTTCTGCTGAAAGTATAACGCTTCCTCCAAGAGCCAGTGTTATTGTCGACGTCACATGCTGTGGATTGCGAAATGGTGAAGCGATTGCAGAAAGTAATTTTGAACACCTGCTGACTCAAGGTGTTTGTGTGGCTAGGAGTATCATACAGCTACGTGATGGCCGATCTCAACTGCTCGTTACAAATTTCAGCAACGAACACCGACACCTTTTCCGTGGCACTTCGTTAGCGTTTGCAGATGAATTAGGAACCGTTCCCATCTGCTTCTCGTCGGACGCAGTGGAGGCCGCCGATACGTCTCTAACAATATCGATATTAATTCTAACCTCACACCAGAAAACCAGACAGCACTGCGAAAACTCTTGCTTGAATTCAAGTCATGCTTCGCTGCTTCCTCTAAGGTGCGCCAGACTTCAATCACTAGGCACAGAATCATCACTTACGACGACGCCCGCCCAGTACACCAACAGCCTTACCGTGTGTCAGCGAAGGAACGAGAAGCCATTCGTACGCAAGTTCGAGAAATGCTTGACGACGGCATCATCGAGCCTTCCAACAGTGCGTGGTCCTCTCCGGTCGTCCTAGTCAAGAAGAAAGACGGAACGCTACGTTTTTGCGTCGATTACCGGAAGCTGAACAGCGTGACTAAAAAGGACGTGTACCCGCTGCCACGCATCGACGACTCGTTAGACAGATTACGCCGCGCCCACTATTTTTCCTCTTTGGATTTAAAAAGCGGGTACTGGCAGATTGAGGTTGACGAGCGAGACCGCGAGAAAACGGCCTTTGTTACCCCTGATGGCCTGTATGAATTTCGAGTCCTTCCTTTTAGTTTGTGCTCAGCGCCCGCAACCTTCCAGCGAATGATGGACACTGTGCTTACTGGTCTGAAGTGGCAAACTTGTCTCGTATACCTTGATGATGTTGTCGTTTTTTCTGAAACCTTCCAGCAACATCTTCACCACCTCAGGAGTGTGCTACAGGCTATTCAATCAGCAGATCTTACACTCAAACCACAGAAGTGTCACTTTGGTTATGAAGAGCTCAAATTCCTTGGCCATGTAGTCAATGCGAAAGGAGTCCGACCCGACCCCGACAAACTTGCCGCTGTAGCCGCGTTTCCGCATCCTACAGACAAAAAGACTGTTCGGCGCTTTCTGGGCTTGTGCGCCTACTATCGACGATTTATTAGAGGGTTTTCGAAGATAGCGGAACCCTTGACTCGCCTTACACGCGACGACACACCGTTTGTATGGGCTACCGAACAACAGGCTGCTTTTGCCGAGCTACGACAGCGGATGCAGTCAGCCCCTGTTCTTGCGCATTTTGACGATGATGCTGACACAGAGGTGCACACTGACGCCAGTAACATCGGCCTCGGCGCAGTGCTCGTCCAGCATCAACACGGCAAAGAACGAGTCATAGCCTATGCCAGCCGCTCACTGTCCCGTACCGAGGTGAATTACACGACCACAGAGAAAGAGTGTCTCGCAGTAGTGTGGGCGATCACCAAGTTTCGCCCGTACCTCTATGGTCGTCCATTTAAAGTGGTGACGGACCACCATGCCCTCTGCTGGTTGGTAAACATTCGTGATCCCTCTGGACGACTGGCCCGATGGAGCTTGCGTCTACAGGAATTTGATGTTACCATCGTATATAAGTCTGGACGGAAGCATGAAGACGCTGATACGCTGTCGCGTGCACCCATACCTTTAGTCAATCACGACGAAGAGGACGATGACGGTTTCCTGGGCGCCCTTAGCTCATCTGACTTGAGCAGACGCCAGCGAGAAGATGAAGAGATTCGACCGCTCATCGACTATCTGGAGGGTCATAGCGCCGTTATACCTCGCCATCTATCTCGCGTCGTGACGTCTTTCTGCCTCCGAGATAATGTCCTGTACAAAAAAAAACGCCCGTTCTACGAGCCGCGCTTACCTCCTCGTCGTTCCGAAGGACATGCGGGACGAAGTCCTCTCCGCGTGTCATGACGAGCCCACATCTGGTCATCTAGGTTACTCGCGAACGCTCGCCAGAGTAAGTGAGGCGTACTACTGGCCCGGACTTTCGGCAAGCGTGAAGCAGTACGTCAAAAGCTGTCGTGAATGCCAGCGTCGAAAGTCGCCACCAAGCAAGCCGGCTGGATTACTTCAGCCAATTGATCCACCCCACAAGCCATTTGACCAAGTCGGCATGGACATTCTCGGCCCATTTCCTTTATCGTCCGACGGCAACAAATGGGTCATTGTTGCAACTGACTATTTGACCCGCTATGCTGAGACACAGGCGATACCACGAGCCACGGCTTCTGAGGTAGCACAGTTCTTCATGTGCCACATTGTTCTGCGCCACGGTGCTCCATCTACAGTGATAACCGACAGAGGAACAGCGTTCACTGCACAGCTTATTGCTAGCATCGAACGACGACTGCTTACCATCCGCAGAGCAACGGCTTAACCGAGCGACTAAATAAGACAGTCACAAACATGATCTCCATGTACATCGACGTCCAACACAAAACATGGGATCGCATTTTGCCTTATGTGACGTTCGCTTATAACACCGCCGTTCAAGAAACAACCCGATTTACACCGTTTCGCCTTCTCTACGGCCGCGAAGTTCAGACGATGCTGGATGCGATGCTTCCTTGTGAAGGCGCCGATCAATTAACAACTGACGCAGAAGAATTTGCAGAGCGTGCCGAGGAAACTCGCCAGCTCGCCCGGCTACACATTGGTCAGCAGCAACAGGTCGATGCACGACGTTACAATATGCGTCACAATGACGTATCTTACAGTCCGGGAGACCAAGTTTGGGTTTGGACCCCTGTTCGACGCTGTGGCCTCTCCGAAAAGTTGCTGAGCAGATACTTAGGTCCGTATAAAGTATTACGCCGCGTGAGCGACGTAAACTACGAAGTGGTTCCGGACGCTACGTCGTCACGATGGGTACAACGAAAACAACCGACCTCTGACATAGTTCACGTGGTGCGCATGAAGCCTTATTTTGCGCGTTCCTAAAAGACCACTTTTCCTGTGTTTTTTTATTTGTGCTCCGACAATTGCCTCATCATTTGTGAACTTATCGCGTCTAACATTTGATTATTGGTGCCCTTTTTTTCATTGTTTAAGCTACCTTGTTTTGGTTTTTTTTTCAATAACTTTACAGTATCGGGACGATGCTTTCTTTTTTTTTGTTGAGGAGGAATATTGCCACCTACTTCTAGTAGTGGGTCGTATGCCAAGGTGAAGGCTCACACCACAGAGAAGAAAGAAGTGCGCGTGGCCCCCCACCCCCTGCTCTGGCAAACAAGCCCAACCGACGCGCTTGGTTAGAGCCCTGTTGCTCAGACGTCATTAAACCTTGTCGACACCCTCTGGAGCGACGTGACAATATATATATATATTATATATATATATATATATATATATATATATTATATATATATATATATATATATATATATATATATAAACTCTGCTCTTGCTAGTCTGAGAAAAGGAGGAGGAGTAATAGAGGGGTTCGTAGCGCCAGTTAGGGGGGGGGGGTGTCTTCGTTGCTTTCCAACTTGTGAGGGTGACGGCCCCCACTGACCCCCGGTTCAGCCCCTGTGGGGACATGATGGCCTATTGCTGCTGACGCTTTAGGCCCTCACTACATTATCTGTGCCTGCTTCTAGGGGCAAAGCTCCTTATAGCGGCGCCCGTTCGTCCCTCGTAGTAATAGTAGTAGTGTGTAACCAGACTTACATTTTGACCTCCACGGTGGCACCAGTGGGAGATTTCTTCTGTGCATTGTTGAACAATAAAATATTCGCAGCGTGCGCGTTAACTAAATGCCGAATTCTTCTGTCTCTCATTCCCAATTAGCAGCCATTTGCATGTACATTGAGCACTATCTGAGAAGAAAGGGTTGCTACGTTATACTCGCTGGGCGTAACCTCCTTGGTTTCAGAAAGGTTTAGCGAGCGTTGGGCCGCAGTGCCATGAATACAGTGAACTAGTATATACCATGAACTCGAGGTGGTTGAAGGTGGGAAGTAGACACAAAGCGCTAGCCGTAAGAAAATGTGCGTTTGCAACCTCTAGTTTAGTCCTTGCAATGTTCGCTGGGTGGCGGTGCTTCTATATGGGGATTATATGATGAAGAGATGCGAGATGGTGGTACTTGGAGTGTTGAATAGATGGACGAACGGACCCACAGACAGATGCATGAACGGACGCATAGATGGCTGCACGGACGGATGGACGCATGGACAGACGCAGGGGTGGATGCATTGACGAACGCAGGAATGGACGCACAGATGGACGTGCGGACGCACGAAGAGATGCACGAACGGGCGGATGGACGCACGGGCGGCCACACAGACGCACGCATGGACGGAAGGAAGCAAGAACGAATGGACGGACGGATGTTTCGCCCCACTCTCCATCATTCACTCCGTGGATATGCTGCCATTTTTTTCGCGTGTACTTGCACTAACCTTCTCGAATTTTCCCCTAATGCCGACACAAACGATCGCGCCCCCGCGTGCAGAAATACTTGCAGCGCAACACTAACGACGTGACCTGTAATGTACTAGCCCCGAAATTAATGTTTACGTAGCAGCGTTTGGAGCGAATTTCCCCTAACGATGCCCGGGCACCTTTCTTTTTTTCTCCTCGTTCGCTTGGTCGTCATCGACAGCGATTGGGAGTCGTTGAAACCTGGAGGGAAGAGCTGCCTACGAAACCCTTCCAGTGGGTTTTCGTGTATCTCTCTTTGTTTAGTTCCTCCTTACTGAAGCGTCATTTCGTCACGTGGTATCTGAAGGCTTAGTTAAATGCACGGAGTTAAGCCCACCCGGTCGCAGTGCTTGCTTTCCATATAAAACGCGTGGCACCATACGCCGTCGCCGCTTGCCGTTGCGTAATTGTGTCCGGAAAAAGCGTCCGCGGCAAAGAGCTCACTATGCATTATCATTTTTGTTTTTTTCCCCAAAAGCTTTTCCCCAGAGACCTATTCTGTATACAGGAGCCACTGGAGGCAGTTATCGGTGAATAGAGAAAATAATATTTGCCCATAAGCAGGTGTGGCAGATGCGAATTGGGGAAACTGCGTAAGCAAATGGATGTTACCACACATTGTTTGTCGGTTAAATAATATGAATGTCGGGTATCACCGTCTCTCGGGAGTGATTTGGTGGCATACGGTGCAATTAGGCAAAGCCCACGCTTGTCCTTGTCCTTAGAAAAACTAATTATCGAATACCGTAATTGTTTTGCTAAGGACGTGCTTGAGCGGTCGTTTGGCGAAACTTTGAAGGTGCGCTTGCGCGTGCTAATGACTCATGGCACATGCTGAGAAAAGAGTTTGGAAAGCCTGCAGATGAAAAACGAATACTGAGATGAATAACAAAAAACGCCAAACTTCAATTCTTTTGCAGCCTTAGTTACTGTTCGGAAACTTCTGTTCCTGGTGTACCGGTGTGCATCGAGAACAATAAGCGTTAGTGCGTTGGCCGTTGCATCAGCCTTGCGGAAACCGAAGCAATCTTTTCGCTGTTAGAATACCCTACAGTATCTCTCAAAATAGCTTAGTATTCTATTACGGTCAAACCTTATTCAACAAGAAATATTCACAGCATATTCACGAAGTGAATAATCATGTGTGGGGCGAAGCGTCGGTCCATCCGTCGTACGTCCGTCTGTCTGTCTATCTTTCTGTCTGTCAACTGTACGAAGTCGTCAACTACACGAAAAACACTTACATTATTTAGAGTGATATTATTTACAAGGACATACGTACACAACGCCATCTAATGAGCACTTCTTCAAACTATGTGGCTACATACTACTACTACTACTACTACTACTACTACTACTACTACTACAACACAGAGGGAACGAACCACACCGTAAGGAGTTTCCCCCCATAAAAAACTGAAGTGGGAACAAGTTGATGAAGTTCATATTATACCGCCGTTCATAGTGTCTACATCGGTGTAGGGTAACAAAGAAACACTATTTGTGCTAATAAAAGTATTATACGTTACCAACTACATATCAGTCTCGTCGAGAATTTCCCAACAAAAAACTCGACCTTATCAAACACGCTACAAATGGATAAAACGCATGTTGATGACAAGTTTTCTATTTCATGAACATTCGCTTACCTTGCGAATCCCAGCAGAAAAGTGTTTGCCACAATTGCTGCATGAAAGTTGATTTGCTGGCTATTGGCCAGTTATGCATCGTACTGCCTTCAGCTATCCTCCAGGTTATCTCACATGGCACAACGACTGCCGAGAAAGTGCACTGGTCTCGGGCTGGAATTCCAGATAGGGCGAATTTCTCGTCAACTAGGAATTGTGCCCTCTTTCTCTAAAACACGTATGCAATTCCTTCATAGCGCTTCCTCCTTTGCTCCACTTGTTATGCGTTAAGTTTATGGAGGTCAAGTTTACACTTTTTAGCCACCAAAACTAACCCACGCGTGCCCTGCAGGAGACGCGTCTGCTTTAGCTCTTTCCTGGGATAGGAATGCGTATACCAACACGAAAAAGCTTTTACGTTGCGTTCGCTACGTGCCTCTTTGTTTCCGCTCTTTGGGCCTCTTGCTTTACCGTGACATCGTTCGCTCACACTTGCCATATTGAATTAGTGAGATTATATGTACGCTCTTTCACGCCTGATTGAGATGAATCGGAACTGCCGTGACGTATTCGGATAGTTTGTATCTAGCAACAGGTACTCTTATGGCATAATGTATTTGTAGTATTAGGGCCGATTGAAACATACGCCGTTATCTAAAGAATCGTGCCTAAAGAGGACGGCCAAGTTTACGTTAGTAAAAAAGTCGTCACTGTTGTTGCTTTGTGTAAGAATTATTATCGCACGTTGAAGACGTTTCAGTGACGATGGCAATGCTAAAACTCGTTTAAGTGAAGAAACTATTAGAAAGCAGTCAGTTTTTCCCAAAGAGTTAGAAAACTAGCTCCTTCAAAAGACTGGAAACCATGAAAGATGACGGAATGACAATTATGCAAAAAACAATAAATTGCAAAACAAACGCAATATAAGGATGTGTTTCTATGTTTTCATACTATATATGCATTTGTACTGTCGTCATCAAGTTGCTTAGCCGTTGTCCCCGTCAGTACAGTTACTAGGGACGAATTGTTCTAAGGTAAAGTAGGGTAAAATGAAAAAAAAAAGTCCTAATGCAACTACTGTGCCACCTTGTGACCATAGGAATGACAACGTGCAGAGGTGGCCTAAACAGCAACGGACAAAGAACATTATAATTATAAGTATGAGTTTATACCTAGCAATGCATAGGGAATTTTTTTTCATACATGACTATTCCAATAATAACCCCAAGCAATTTCCTATACCGTATATCGAGGCTCGACCAAAACAACGTACATGGTGGCATCAGAAAAGCATACTTTATTTCGATACCAATCATATGAATGCTCAAGGCGCATATTCGCTGTAACCGTGACTGTTACCGCCATCTTCCATATAAAGTACAAACTTATTACATATCCCATTCGTCATACTATGTGCGAGGGATAGGTGGCGGAGGCTGCAGACGGGTACGGCTCAAGCACAGTTGAACGCGCTGGAAGCAGCATGAAGGAGTGCCGGTACGCGGTCTGCGTCGCAAGGACAGAAACTGCGAAATTTGAACAATGGGCACCGTCGCGTGCGCCGGCGTGGGTACTATCGTGACTAAGACCGTTACACGCCTCGTACCTTTACGGCGAGCCTTAGGCATTTGTGAGACGACGAAGTTGCGCCCCAGCTGTTCCGCACATTCGAGCTGGGCGCGAGAGAGGAAGAGCCAGGAATAGCTACAACAATCTGTGGTAGTCCATGTTCGAACAACAAATAATATATGTGGTAAAACAAATGCTTCGGATCTTCCCACATCATAGTGCATGCTGTTTTCTCATCGCCTAACTTGATTTAGGAGAAAAACAGCGCGAGAACATCTTGACACTAAGAGCGGTCATAATTCCTGATGCCAGTGTATTAAATGCGAATTTATTTCATAGTCAGGCTATGTCAGGCATCCGGCGTTGTCTGTGGCATCCACGGCGCTCTCTCTCCCATAGCAAAAGCTTCGGGCGCGTTGCGCGCTTATCCTCGCCCTGGCAACTGGAGCACGTGGTGCGAGAGAATGTAGAAAAGGGTGGGTGCAGTTATTCGCCTATCCTTCTCTCGCTGTTCGCTCTCGCTGCTCCCGGCGCCCCACTTTCCCCGTCCACTGCGCCTCACTCTAGACCGTTCGCTGGTTGGGCGCCTCTCAAGAACATCCGGAAATTCGTACTCGAGACGCCGCTATGAAACGCCTACGCCGAGAGGAGAACGCTGTTTGTTCTGTTCACTTCGTAGTATATTTAACCGTGTACGCTAGCTACTAGTGCTGGAAACGCAATCAGCGTTTTATCGCGACAGAAAAAACGCCACTTGCGGTGGACAGCGCTATCGGCTGCAGAGTGTAAGAGAAAAAAAGAAACAATATTCTTTTGAAGCTGGTTCTCCGGCACAAAACGCCGTCATAGACGCTACGCAATGGATTCGCATTTTCTCACAATTCCTTCGGGGAGGTGGGGGCATTTTTTTTTCGGTTTGCGTCAGCCGGTGTCGTACAAGTGGTAGCTGCTTACTTTACTTTGTATGGCATTCCTCTTTGTTGCTGTCGCATTATTGCGTTTGAACTGCTCATTAAAAAGAGCTGTCGGCGAATCGATTTGCACATTTTATGCTTTCGTATATGACAGACATCTTTTCTATTTTTTTGTTTGTCGCAGGTCTGGGCGCCGTGATTCTCCACCATGGCGGCGTCGACGGAGCCTGCAGCTATTCGGCTGGCTTCTTCTGGCTGCCATGGCTACCCTGGTGCTGCTGGGTGCGCCGCCGTGGCCCTCTGGCGTCGACTACTCGTCCTCACCGCCAGTGGAGTTGACGCGTCACCCGTTCTGGACGTACGACCCGGTATTCCAAGAACCACGCGACCCCCGCCAGCTGTGCTCGCTGCCCGTGGTTCACCCACTTCACCCAAGCGTGTGGCCACACCTCAAGCGTACAGTGCCCATACAGTGCAAGGTGAGAGGCGTGTGCGTACATGCCTATACGTGCGAGCGAGGGAGAGAAACACTCCAAAATATTCAACATCCTACATCCACAAGTACACAAGCAGCCACTTTGCTGAGAGTGGCAATCTAGAGATAGCGGTTGAAAAGCAATAAGCGGTTTATTTCAACAAAGGTTTAAACTTTGGGGGGGAAGGCGAGAGGCAAACTGCAGCTTCCGAGCTGCCGGTTATCATGATCAATGGCCGTCTGCATAAGAGCAAGAATAAAGGGTACTCAGAGAGGTGGAAGATAGACAAGGGACTTACACAGAGATAGATATTCAATGGCTATTCACACATAAGAACATAATCTTACTTTTTTTTATTGACTCGTGAAGCGACTTTTTTTTGACAGCGTCCCTCACTCACCCCGCACACGAGCACTGTCATGTCAGTAAACATTAAGAGCTTTCGGTAGCGTTCAAACAATGAAAAGCTTTAAAACATTTGATTAACTGCTTCATCAAAGCATCTGTTCAGCCTTAATTAGAAAACGCTGGTAGATCTGCTTCATCATTCTTAAAATGCGTTTGGTTTTTTCGTTCCTAGGTTCGTCAACCGTGGCTTACGTTCGTGGACATCCGAGGCAACTTGCGCTTCAACCAAAGCTCTGGGTACAAGCTCGAAGTCGCTGCGATGCACGTATACCCCTGCCGAACGAGACGGTGACGACCGAGTGAATTACGGAGACCCGGTGCCTTTCACGCGCGATGGAATTCCACTTCAGCACGACGTGGTTTACGTCTCGTGCCGGAATTACTTCGAGATACCCGTCTACTCCAACGTCCACGCGGCTGTACTGCGAATTCCAAAGTCGATGATGACGTCGCCGACACCCGAAGCACAGAATCGGCCAAAATGTTCTGGTGTTTGGCCTCGATTCGATATCGAGGTTGGTCGATGATGCGGTTGCTGCCAAGACGTACACCTTCCTCCTCACCGAAGTTCTGGGCTCGGTCGTCTTTCGTGGAATGAACAAGGTGGGCGACAACACTGTTTCCTAACCTGGTAGCCACTGCTCACTGGCATGGAGGCCTACACGCAACTGAAGCATCCAGGAATGAACGGTGATACCTTCGATGGACGTCCGGTTTATCTGGGATGACTTCAAACACGGCGGCTACCTGACACTTTTCGCCGAAGACTTCCCTGAGTATGGAGTGTTCAATTATCTCGCGCGTGGTTTCAGGGACCCGCCGACTGATTTTTACTTTCGCCTTACTGCCTCGCCATGGAAAGCTCATTCTTGATGAAAACAGCTCGAACCTTTGCTACGGCAACGTTCCCAAGCACAAGCTGCAGATAGACTACGTGCGACGGTTCATCGAGTAAACACCGGGTCGCTGGCCCTACTTTGCATTCTCGTTTCTCGTCGAGATCATGCCACGAGTACATGCAGCAGGTCGCAGCGGCTGACGAGGATATCTGCAGTTTTCTGACAGACTACGGGGACCGAGGTCATCTGGAAACACGTTCCTCTTCTTCCTTTCTGACCACGGTCACAGGTTCGACTCTATTCGTAGACCTTCGTTGGTAGGCTAGAGGAGCGGCTTCCTTTCTTCGCCGTGAGGCCACCTTCAGTTCGTCATGGCTCAAGCGTTACTCAAGGACGCACCACGGCAGTATGTCAGTCACTCCAGATCTTCACCCAGTTCACTTGTGGAGCCGACAACAGTAACCTCGAAATCTCTGTTGAAGGCGCGGCAGCTTACGCTGGTCGTATAACACGCC
>NW_023610275.1:0-12087 GCF_013339725.1 Rhipicephalus microplus
ACATGTGTCGTTGTGCATGAGCACTGTCTTGTACTCTGTAAAAAAGTGGGCGTAGTACCTTCAATAAAATTTAGGTGGCAGTCAGCGCTCTTTCCTGTCCTTTTTGTCTCTTCCTGAACTTCTCTCACTGTTACTAGAACACAACCAGGATGAACCAACTTGCCCAGATTAAGCTATTGTTGACGAAAAGTCAGAGCATTAAAATACTTCAGGGGCTCAGAACCTCCTCACTACCCGTCTAGTTACGGCCCTGGTCTATGTGTTCCGAGAGTGAAGCACTAGTGGAGCTATCTACTACCTAACGGTGAGGAGGGTTTGTGTATACTCGAGCTTGTTTCATGGACATGGTGAGAGGTGGCAGGTTGTTGAAATAATATGCTGTGTGGGAGGTCAAGATTTTGATTGAGAACGCTGAGTATGAGCCAGTGACATTAGGCGTTCAAGACTTTTTGCGATATTCACTCTAGCATAGGACCTTGGTTGGTGGTTGACGTGTGCATTTGATCACATTGTAGTCTTCCATCATAATTTTTTTGCCACTTGGCGTCGACGCTCTTGAGTTGTACCAAAGTAATTAAGCATTCAGGTACAAGTATCTTCTGTCAGTGTTTCAATGAAGAGCTGAATATGAGTAATAGCTTCCATCGATACTTCTGGCATTGGTGTATGCACATTTCTTTTGAAGTTCTCTTGCAAAAAAGGCATTAAAAATATGTTTTTGTGACTTTTTAGTGTTGGCCAGAACTGCTGGTGTGTCCGAACGGCTCTTCGATTGGTTGTGGTGTTGTCTTGTTCAGGGCCACAGAGCTTTCAGTCTTTTTTTATATTTGCCTTCACAGGAATGCTCTTTGCATGCTTCTTCAGTACTTTGTATTATTCCTAAAGCAATGACTTACAGATGTTGATTGTGGTGCTTTAATCTAGTGTTCAACTTCACGCTAGCTTCATTTGCACACAAAGCAAGAACTCAGGAGTATGGTAACTTTTGCTATGGGTTTTCCCTTCTTCAGTCTACTGTATTTTTGCCTGTGTTGTCTAAGCGCTGACAGCCTCGTGCGACAGCTTTTTTTTTGTGCACTTATTGTGTGCCAATGACTTATTTGCCTCCTCAGCTAAAGACTTTTTGTATTATAAGAGAAAGCTCTGTCTGTATTGCTTTTGTCATTTGCTGATGGTGTATCTTCAGTATCTTTTCTCAGTGTACACTATACTTGAATGGAAGCTTGAATGACTACCTTCAGCTGTTAGCAGGCTTTTAGCTGCTGTAATACTGATTGATGCTCCTTTCTCGGGCGTTCTATTTTGGATGGTTGGCATGTCATTGCTTCTTTTAAACTTTAAAACTGCAGGTGCGCCTTTTTCTGGTTACACCTGGTATATTTTTCCAGTGGTTATATATATATATATATATATATATATATATATATATATATATATATATTGCTAACTTGAGAAACAAGGCCTCTTTACGTTAGGTGCACATCAGGTGGGAAGAGTACTTCTATTACTTGCCAAGATTGTGGCCCCTTATGATGGGAATCATAATGCACTGTTGATGTGTCAAATTCACATAGCATAATTCCAAGGCACTCGATCAATATCCAAGGAAGAAAATTATGTTCTTTTGCATGAGTTTCAGCAACTCATAGTAATTTGTATGTAAATGAATACTTCATCATTCTTGGCTGTCATGTTTTATGGAAGCACATGTGCTTCGTTAATAACAAAAAAACACGCTCACGCCACTGCAGTGGCGTGAGCGTGCGTGTTTTTTTTTTGTTATTAACGATTTGCCCTATGCATTCACGTTTCTTCTTTTTTTGTGTGTCGTACTTCTCGTATCGCGCAGCCTACCGTTTTGGGCACACGTAAAAAAAGTACATAAAAAAGAAGCGTTCCACGCCGAAATTCGCGTTCGCAACGAGCTGGGCACCGACAGGGTGCCCTACGACGCCCACACACTCCGCAACACCTTACCAACCGTTCGCTGCGATCTTGTTGGGAATTCGTGTGGTCGTTGCATGAATATAGCGCGTGCGTGCGTGCGCACGCGCATCTGTGTGTTAGATCACGGTAACTGCATATGTTGTATGATTCAGTCACCATAACGCAACTGACGATCCCC
This sequence comes from Rhipicephalus microplus, assembly GCF_013339725.1. Classification (NCBI taxonomy): domain Eukaryota; kingdom Metazoa; phylum Arthropoda; class Arachnida; order Ixodida; family Ixodidae; genus Rhipicephalus; species Rhipicephalus microplus. Next base: position 2,126 of record NW_023610275.1, read on the forward strand.
GCTCTTCCCACACGTCAAGCAGCAGCAAGTGCCGTTAACAGTACTGTGCTGTGAACGCAAAACAGATTCGAATAGGTCGCGTAGATAGCTAGCCCGACACATGATACGATAAGATTTGCGTCAGATATTCGACGTCTACATGCACGCGTAAGACAGCGGTATCCGCAGCAGCTTCGTCATACGCACCGCATCGGACGTCACGTCTAACAGAGAAACTTGATCGGTAATTTTTTCTCACTTAAAAAGTCTACCTTACACAACTTCAACCAACGATTATGCATTTCAACGAGCTGTGCATGGTTTAATGATTGATTGATTGAAATGTGGGGTCTAACGTCCCAAAACCACCATACGATTATGAGAGACGCCGTAGTGGAGGGCTCCGGAAAAATTCGACCACCTGGGGTTCTTTAACGTGCACCCAAATCTGAGCACACGGGCCTACAACATTTCCGCCTCCATCGGAAATGCAGCCGCCGCAGCTGGGATTCGAACCCGCGACCTGCAGGTCAGCAGCCGAGTACCTTAGCCACTAGACCGCCGCGGCGGGGCATGATTTAATGACGAAAAGATAGTTCTAATATTGTGCCCGGCACATATATTACTCTCTCTCTAACTTGAAAAATCGGCGCGTGAATTGGGGCCAGAACAGCGCCAAAAAGCAGCACACGCAGAAATTGGCTCATATTCTAATATTATGACATCGTGAAGTTGACTTTTCAGCTGACGCTGGCAATAACGTTCAAACGGCGGGCCAATAATGGCGGTCTTATTGGATGGCTCCGCCCATATTGGCTGCTACTTGTACAACCTGACCCGATGTGTCCGTTCTAATAGGCCGGCGCAGCCTATATGGGCGGAAAGCTCTGAAAACTGGCCCAATATAACCAATCTAATAGACTGGCACAGCCATCATTGGCGGAATGTTGTTAATGCTGGTCCAACATAGCCGTTCTATTCGGCTGGCAGAACCAATATTTGGGGTACGTTGTCAACGCTTGTCCAACGTCGCCGTTCTATTTGGCTGGCATAGCCAATCTTGGCGGTACGTTGTGAAAACTGGGCCGTTCATGGGCCAGGCAATGCCGATCTATCCCCAATATTGGGCCAACCTTCTGTGCTGCCTGGGGGGGAGCACTTAAGCGCTTTGAGTGCGTGCTGGTGGCGTCGGAAGCAGCGAAAAAGCCAGTGAATGAGGCACCGCCATCGATATTCATTACATTCATTGGCTCCTTGTCAGTGAAGGAACAGAATGTGCGTTAAAAATAAAGAAGGAAAAAAAAGGAAGAACAGGGGGGGAGGGGGGAGACTGTACGACATCCGAGACAGTCACCACACAGTTGCGGCTCACTGGGAAGACATGCGCGCATGTATGAAAAAGTGAACTAAACCACCTAGCTGTCAGCTCCTTGTCAGTGAAGGAACAGAATGTGCGTTGAAACTTAAAGAAGAGAAAGAAAAAAAAAGCAAAAAGAAAAAAAAGGGGGAGGACCGTACGACATCCGGGACCACTTATCTGTGCATTCCGGCTGTGCTTGATGAGGCAAATCAATTGTATGTTGTCAGATGCATAGGTCAAAAGCTTTGTTAGCGGGTAATATTATTGTCGTAATGAAACCGGACTGATTAGAGAGAAGCGTTTGCGTCTTTTAGCGGTCGTAACGCATACAGAGTGCCTGGGTGTTCATTTATTCCGTACTTTATTGTGTTAAATTTGTAGAAAAAATAAGATTCCCGTTGTTCCCGTTCTCTGATTGTTCGAAAGCTGTTTTCTAGTAGTGTAACCCTGATGTCATCAAAGCTGTGGTCTTGTAATGTGCAGTGTTTTGAAAGTGGAAGGCCTGGCAGAGATCGTACATCTGCCCGATGGTTGTTGAATCTAATTCTAAACGGAGTGTCTGTCTGCCCCACGTATTGCTTGTTACATACCCCACATTCGAGGAGGTATATGACGTTGTCTGAGTCACAGTCTAGTGCACCTCTTATCCTGTGCTTAAAATCCGAGTGGGTGCTTTTCGCCACTGTCGTTGTCTGTATGTGTTTGCATACCCTGCATCTGCTTTTCCCGCAAGGGTGATACCCAATTTGAGGTTTCACACCTATCTTTGAATTTATTAAATGATCCTTTATATTTTTCGGCATTCTGTATACAACACAAGGAGGAGAAGTGAAAATTTTCGATAGTCGCACGCTCTGTTCCAATATGTTAAAGTGTTTTCTTAGGACGTTGTTTATGTTCGGTGGGTTGCTCGTGAAAGTTAATAGCAAGTTTTTGTTGCGGTGTTGGTCGGCGTTTTTCTGGTGGTTGAGAAGAATCTGGCGGTCCAGATTTTCAGCTTTTTTGATGGCATTATCGATGATAGCTGGCGGGTATTCTTGATTAAGGAGTACTTCGCGCATATGTGTGCTGTTTTTGTGGAAGTCCTCGGTGCGGGAGCAGATTCGTCGAAATCTGTGTGCTTGGGAATAGGAAATGCTGGTCTTGCAATGTCGCGGGTGACAGCTTTTGAAGTGCAGGTATTGTTGCCTGTCTGTAGGTTTTCTGTATACGTTAGTTACCAACGCACCATCGTCAACTCGAATGAGTACATCAAGAAAGTTTATTTCAGTGTTAGAGTAGGTGTGTGTAAAATAAATGCTGGGGTGTACCTGGTTGAATGTCGGTATGAATTTGAGGAGCTCGTTTTCCGAATGTGTCCAAATTATGAATATATCATCTAGCTACCGTTTATAGAGTAATGGTTTGATATTACAAGATGAAAGAAAATTAGACTCTATGTGGTGCATGAATATGTTAGCGTAGTTTAGAGCCATTCTTGTACCTATTGCCGTACCGCTGATTTGAAGATAGTACTGGTTGGTTAATTCAAAGCTGTTCAAATCATCGTGTAAGGGCGCTTGTTGAATCGTATGGCACACACAATCCTGTCGCTTATCCAAGCAAAAAAGTAACTGAAATCTTCACAAGACTTGTACTCGATTGCGGAAAGACTCGCGGAAAGACTCGCGGAAAGGCTGAGCCAGCAAAGGAGGAGAAGGGAGGAGAAAGAGGGTTGGTCACCTTGGAAACGGTTTTCGCGCTGCCTGCAATCCCCGGGCGGTTCATTCCTTCGAAGCGTGTTTGGGGACTTAGTGGTCTCGCGTGGCACGCTTCCCACTGTGGTTGCCCCTCAACGGTCTATCAGTATATCGCGCCCGCCTATTGGGCTCAATTACTTCTCTTTCGGATAATTTTGCTTTATAGTACAGGTGGCGTTGGCACACGTTTGCGTGAACAGCAAAAAAGGGGAGTGGTATTGGGGCATTCATTCATAAAAGTGCAGACTGGTAATGGGTCAAGCAGGAGTGAAAGGAACATTTATGGCTAAACGGAAAAGTGGCAGGGCAAATGATACTCCTGGGTTTTGTGTACTTGTGGACAGGGGCGAAAGCCAGAGAGGAAAATAAATAAATGGTGCAGTGCATAGGAAACGACATTGACGAACCAGGAGATGTGTCCGAGGTAATTGTATTAGGATATATGAATGTGCACATAGAAGATATAAATGGATATACTGACCCGACAGGCAGAATACTAATGGATATGTGTGAAAGGCATGATTTAATCATTTGCAACAGCACCGAGAAACGCGAAGGGCAGATAACATGGAAGGTGGGAAGGCTGCAATCGACGATAGATTACGCAATAAAATCACATAGGATGTATGATCGGCTAAGGGTGATGAACATAGATGAATATCCGTCCAGAAGCTTAGGTAGTGATCACAAACTTTCAGGCTGAGTTTAGGAAGAGAAGTGAAATAGGAAAGACAGCATTGTGAGCAACCACAAGGTAATACTTGCTCAGAATTGGAAATAGAATTAGCAACTAAAAAGATTGAGAAAACAAACACCGAGGATACAAAACAGAGTGAACGTACACAAAACTAACTCGATTGTTTGAGTTAGGGCTTGCTAAGGTACGAGTCCAATCAACCGGGATAGAGAGAGAGAGATAAAATAGAGAGGAAAGGCAGGGAGGTTAACCAAGAAATCAACCTGAAAAAGCAGGCACAAACTCTAGAGCTGGTGGAATGAGGAAGTTAAGGGAGCCATAGTAAGACATCAGGAAGCCTTCAGCGAACAAAGGTATGCTAAACAGAAGGGTGAACCGCAAGATGATGGTAAAAGAAAATAGGAAAACTTTTTGAGCTACAGAAGGGAAGCGTCCGAATAGATCTGTGAGATGATTACAAGAAAAGGGGCCCAATGGATGGCGGAAATAAACAAAAAGAGTAGAAAGGCAGCTGCAAAGATTTGGAAGCATCTCAATTCTCTGAGTAGTCAGACAAGCATGAAACAGACGTTCATACCTACAGTTCAAGAGGTCAGACTAGAAGGGGATGAGGCATTGAATATATAAAAACAATGATGACGGAAAGATAGAAACACCAAGAAAGCGCTGCATGCTCCGTACCATTCGAGGATGGACCAATTAGCTCAGTGGCTACACTGGGACAACGAGAGTGGGAAAGGCCAGAGAAAGGAGTTCCTAAGACCATATCCACAGGGCCTGACGGCATCCCAACCATGCTAATAAAGAAACTAGGACCAAACTCTAAGCAAATTTTAGGAGAGGCAACGAGCAAAGCAATAATGGATGGTGAAGCTCCCAATGGGTGGAAACTAAGCAGGATGAGGATGAGGTGAAAAGAGGGTGGAAGGGTAATATTTCGGAAACACTTGCGAGTGACGCGTGACATAATCGGATCACAGATAGGCCAGAACTATTCATAAAGCTCTGCAGGGAGTCCGTCAGGCTGTGGGGCTGAACCCTTTTCCATTGCGTCTAATGCGCCCTTTGTTTTGACGTCAGATGGCGGTGATAGCATAATGTCATGTGGAAAGTCTTTTAGCAGTGGCCGTGAAAAAACGGATCCTGGGTAACTGACACTAGTGTAACGGTGTTTATTTGCAGAGCAGAACGCAGAAGGAAAAGTAGTCAGCAGCGTCCGGCCAAGCGCAGCAAGCACGAGCTTATGCTGATGGCAATGCCCCTGAGGCACCGATAAGTGCCGCTGAGGCCCCTCTTATTCACTACAATCGCCCTCCGCACAAAAGGCGCCATCCTGGCAGATTAGGGAGAAGCAACGATTAATGGGTCATAATATGGCTTGAAGCGAGAGACGTGGACAGTGTCACGGCCGCAGTAGCGTAGGTCAGTGGATGGAATGATGGGCTCCACGCTATAGTTGACAAGTGACTCTTGCTCTACAACGCGGTATGGCCAGATGTATTTAGGAAGAAGTTTTGAGGAGCGGCCAGGTGCAGTAGCAGGTGCCCGAAGCCATACCAGTGAACCAGGTGGAAAGTTTGGAGCCGAATGGTCCCCAGTCAGGCGGGATTGCTGCTGCCACTGGTCCTCGGTAGAAAAAGAGCGGGCAAGCTGGCGGCATTCTTCAGCATGTCGAGCAGCTTCGGACAGAGCAGTACTTTCGGTCTCATAAGGTTTATATGGGAGATTAGTGTCTACTGTATTTGAAGGTTCTCATCCGTACAGAAGAAAGTATGGCGAAAACCCAGTCGTAGCTTGTACGGCAGTATTGTACGCGTAGGTGACGAACGGGAGAACTTGGTCCCAATTTGAATGATCAGAGGCGACGTACATCGACAGCATATTCCCAAGAGTACGGTTGAAGCGCTTCGTCATGCCATTCGTTTGAGGATGGTACGCTGTACTTGTGCGGTGCACGATTTGGCATTCGTTGAGTAATGCCTTCAAGGCATCAGAAAGGAAGGCATGGCCTCTGTCACTTAAGAGCTCGCGAGGGGCACCATGATGCAGAATGAAACGTTGCAACAGAAACGTTCCAACGTCATGGGCTTTGGCAGTCGGCAGCGCGGCTGTTTTGGCATAGCCTGTCAGATGGTCCATCGCAACAATAATCTAGCGATTACCAGCTAGAGTTGATGGTAGGGGTCCGTAAATGTAAATGCCGACGCGATCAAAAAGTCGACTAGGACAAGGAAGGGGTTGTGACGGGTAGACTTGCCCGGGAGGTAACTTTTGTCATTGGCACTGAGCACATGAGTGAATGAATTCCCGCACGTAGTTATACATGCTACGCCAATAAAATCTGAGTCGAAGCCTAGCGTATGTCTTGAAGAGGCCTGCGTGGGCGCACTGTGTGTCTGCGTGAGAAACTTCGCAGATAGCAGCTCTAAGATGGCGGGGTATCACAAGGAGACACTTGCGACCGTCAGAAAGGTAGTTGCGTCGATAAAGAAGATCGTCCCTTAGGCAAATGTTGGTAGCCTGGCGGCGGAGAACGCGAGACGGCGAACAAGTGAGAGGATAAGAAAGAATGCTTATGAGGCCACTGATCCAGGAATTCTTTCGTTGTTCCACCGTCAAGTTGCACAAGGCGGATGACGCAAGTGCAGGCTCGAGGGAAGAGAGGCAAACACCTTCATTCGATATGGGTGAGCGAGAAAGGGCGTCGGCGTCCGTGTGCTTACAACCGGATCTGTAAATAACGCGGATGTCGTATTCTTGAAGTTTGAGCGCCCAGCGAGCGAGTCGTCCGGAAGGGTCTTTAAGTGTGGATAGCCAACAAAGGGCATGGTGGTCAGTGACGACGTTGAATGCGTGACCATACAGGTGGGGGCGAAATTTTCCAAGGGCCCAAATAATAGCTAAACATCTTTCTCGGTCACGGAGTGGCTAGCCTCGGTTTTTGTCAAAGTCTGGCTTGCATAGGCGACGACATATTCATCAAACCCTGCCTTTCGTTGCACGAGTGCAGCGCCAAGTCCAACACCGCTGGCATCAGTATGAACCTCCGTGAGAGCGGCAGGATCGTAGCGGCGGAGGATGGGTAATGAAGTCAGCAGGTGGCGTAATTTGGTGAATGCATCGTCGCATGCTGGTGACCAGGTGTAAAGGTCCTTGTCGCCGCTAAGAAGGTCTGTACGGGGCGCACATACAGAAGCAAAATTTCTAATAAAGCGTCGGAAGTATGACGACAAGCCGACAAAACTTCTAAGTTCCTTCAAGTTCTTTGGCTTCGGAAAATTGGCGACTGCTCGAAGCTTGGTGGGGTCGGGAAGTATGCCGTCCCGCGATATGACGTGGCCAAGAATGGTGCGCTGCCGGGCACCAAAACGACACTTTTTGAGGTTGAGTTGAAGGCCGGCGTCGGTGACACGTGTGAGGACGCGCTCGAGACGATTTAAATTGGTGTCGAAATCGGTGTAAAAGACAACTACGTCATCTAGGTAGCATAAACATGTGTTCCACTTGAGGCCTCGTAAAATAGTGTTCATCATTCTTTCAAAAATGGCTGGAGCATTACAAAGGCCGAAAGGCATAACGGTAAATTCGCCTAAATCCATCATGTGTGACAAATGCTGTTTTCGGTCGGTCAGATGCTTCCATAGGTACTTGCCAGTATCCAGACCGTAAATCCAGCGAAGAGAAGTATTCTGCTTCGTGCAAACAGTCAAGGGCGTCGTCTATTCACGGTAATCCTACTGAAACGTCCCGTATGAAATCTTACGGAAAATATATGGACTCTATAACATTTACTTATGCTTTATACAGAAAAAATATGGAGTTTTATGGGAATATACGGAAGTTGTATGGCATTTACGCACAGCTTTTTATGGAGCATACGGAAAGATAAGGAAAATGTATGGCATATATGGAAAGCTTTTTATGGAGTATATGGAAGGATAAGGAAGTTTTATGGCGTGGATGGAGTGAGTTTCATGGAAAATATGGAAAGATAAGGAAACTTATGGAGCATTCGGAGAGTTCATTATGGAAGATATGGAAGGATAAGAAAAGTGTATGGAGTGTACAGAAGCTTTCATAAGAAAAATGCAGAATGTAAGGTCTTACGGAAATATACAGATTTTGTAAGGTGCTTACGAAAATGTGCAATAGTGTATGAAAGGCATGTTGATTGTTGCAAAATTGTGGAAACTCTACAGTTGTCACAATTTCAGCAGGAAATCCGAGCTCTATAAAGTTATAAATGAATGCACAGTGACATATATAGTACAAAAGAATAACGCAGGCTAGTCTGTGTTGTCAGTCACCGCTGTTTGCCCTTTTACAGAATGAATACAACTTCTGCAGATGACCAGGTGCTAAAGTCTGTCACACGGAAAATGTGTCATTCACAAGGAATGACAATAACTGTCATTTTACTTGCATGCTGTCACACGAAAACAAATCAAGCAAAAAAAGCATAACTTTAAGGGCTCGTTTTTTGGTAGAAACAATAATAATGAGAACTAAATTCAATGTGAATGAACTTGTCAATATTATTGAAAGTGTTCTCATTACCATTGGCAAAGAGAAATGTCATTTTAAAATATAGACCATGAGCTTAGCTCTTCTGAGCACCGACAAAAGAAGTGAAAATCTATGAAAACTAATTGCATCTAGCCTAAATCTATTTTTTATTGATAGTATGTGCTCCTACAATATAAATACAGCTATACACAACTTGCCACAGCTTCACGGCAGAAACGAGGTAGGGGCAGAGGGAGTGGTCAGAAAAATAATTAAGTATGAGAGCACAACTGATATGTACGGACACATGATGGTGCTTATCATTGATGCTTGGGTGGTCGTGTATAGAGCTGGGTTGTTTTGAGATTTTCAAAAGCATTGTTTCAGACCACCATGCAGATTAAGCTTCAATTGTAGTGCTACATAAGACACAACTTATGGGCCAGCTTTAATGAATAAGAAGATTATAGGTTAAACAAATGCTTTAAAATATATCATATTATGGCTGCATGGACGCATACAAGCTATGTAAAGCGCAATAAAGTGAGGACGCATGAGCTTCTCTTGATGTTTAAGTTCTACATAGATGCTTCAACTGTACTGCAAAGAAATTTAGTCAATGTCTGTGTGTGCAACATTGTCCTTTTTAAACTATACATATGTATATATAAAATACCTACTGCGAGTTAAGCTACGTAGCATTCCATAACTCTTCCTTTTATTAAAGGCAATTTTTCAAACAATCAACATTATTCATTTTCTGTCTTATGACTTCGAGCCCGTAATTCTTGGTTTGGCTCGATCACAATTGTGCAGCCCTTATTTTCGAGGAATTAAAAAACATCAACCAAAATATATTTTAGAACTGCTTCTCGGTGATATTGCATTCCCTCAACTGCCACAGCTTGAGATGAGTCATATAGCAAGTCTCGCGCATACCTAGGGCCTACCCTTGAAGAAACTGGTCCGGCTGTGAAATGCTGAGTTTTTTCTCAAATAAATTTTTTGGTTTGAGTTTTCTCACTTCTCGAGTCCCTTCACAATCAAGCCGACCCAATGTTTCCCTTAGTCCTTAATTTTGTATATTATGAAATAAATAAAAAAATTAATAATGAAAATAAAAATACTAATAACTGTTGCGCAAAAAACACAGTCCCGCATAAGTACTTGAACGCAATATTGCTTTTATTTGTTTTAGAACCTAAGGCATTAGAAAAGATAGCAATACAATAAAACCGTTAGACACACGGCCCGATGGCCTTGCAAGGACCCCCGCAATGTCGCGCGGTAACACGGACAGCGAAGGGAAGCAGCTGGATAATAAGTGGCTCAAAAAGAAAGAAACGCAAGGAATGAGCCGAGAGATTTCGGGCGCGATCCGGGAGGGTTACTTGCGCGTCGCTTTTTATCTGGCCACTGCGGCGCGCTCGTTCTCACGGCCGGCTGGGCAGAACGACTGCATGTAATCCTGTAAGCGGTACTGGCCTCGGAATAAGAGACATAAAGGAGTCCAACCACGACGAGATTTGGACGGTGCAGGACGCGCAGTGCCCCTCCCGGAGTGGTGGAACGGCCCATGAGTGGAAAAGATCGCAGCCCGCTACTGAAAGGCACACTGCGACTTTTACGCACGAAGATGGGTTTGAAGTATATCAATAAGCGCCTACATTTCTGATGGAGG
>NW_023610276.1:0-11534 GCF_013339725.1 Rhipicephalus microplus
TCACGAACATCTCGCACCTCTAGTCACCCGTCCACCGAACCCTACCTACCATTCTTCCTGGCGGGCCCCACGTACTATTTGCTACTACTGTGGAATTCGAGGACACATTTCCCGGGTCTGTCGACGTCGGCAGCAAGATTAACGTCGTGGTTATGCCGCTTTTGAACGAGATGAAGAATGTGCTCGAGGTTACTACCATTATGCCGACAGTCCTTCCAACCACCGATCACCGCCTCCTGTGCGCATTTCCAACACGACCAACAATACACGTGCATCCCGACCACGCTCCCCTTCGCCACTCCGACGCTCTGTTTCACCACTTCGGCCTGTCTCTCAACTGGCTGCCCAGCGATCGGAAAACTAAACAGTGCAGTTTTTGGAGGGAAAACTGCATCGCGGCGAAATAACCCAAGTCCTCCTGAACGACCGTCAAACATGTTATTAGTAACTGTGGAAGGTGTGCGGGTGTTGGCTTTGGTGGACACGGGAGCAACTATTTCAGTTATGCGTGCCGACTTGTGTTCTCGATTGCGGACAGTGAAGACACCCTACCCTGGATCATCTTTGATTGGGGCCAATGGAGCAATAATTAGACCATCGGCCCAATGTACAGCGCGTGCCTTCATTGATGGTATACTTCATCACATTACCTTCGCTGTCTTAATTTCATGTGCTCATGAACTAAATTTAGGTCGGCACTTTCTCTCATCAGCATCTGCATTAATTCCTTGCCGTCAACGTGTAGGCGAAATGACCGAGACCGATCACTGCAGCGAACGTGTCGACGAAAAACCATTGCGTTTCTTCACAGCTTTCGAATTCATACTGCTCCCGGGTCAAGAGCAACTCATCACCATAACTTCTCCGAATATTGCCAATGGTGACGTCCTTATCACCCCTTCCAGCAGCTGTCTAGCTCGCGGCGTTGTAGTCCCCTCCAGCCTGGTGCGGTTCAAAGACAGTGCTGCGATAATCCTTGGCCTGAACCCTACCCCAGAGCCCGTCCTCCTACCCCAAGGTTCTGCAGTGTCATGTTATGTGGATACACAACCGGTATCTTTGGTCTCTCTTGACGCCTTGACAGCTCAGCCACAACAGGCCCAGTTTGTTACTTCCTCCTCCTTTGCTCCCGGGATAAATCCTCACCTTTCTGCTTCTCAGCGTGAGGCGTTGCTGAATTTGCTCAGAAAACACCATTCCTCCTTCGACGCCAATTCTTCGGCACTAGGACAGACCACAATTGCGCATCATCGCATCGACACTGAAGGTCAGACTGTTGTACGCCGTCGTCCCTACCGAGTCTCCTTGGCCGAGCGCAAAATCATCGAGGAGAACGTGACCGATATGCTAAACAGAAACATCATACGACCCTCTACCAGTTCTTGGTCATCACCCGTTGTGTTGGTACAAAAGAAGGATGGATTGGTACGATTTTGTGTTGATTACTGCGCGCTCAACAAGATTACCCGAAAGGATGTATATCCGATGCCCCGTATAGATGATGCACTTGACTCATTGCAAGGCGCCCAATACGTCTCCACCCTTGACCTTCGGTCCGGGTATTGGCAAACACCAATGGACGAAGCAGACAAAGAAAAGACCACCTTTTCTACGCCGGACGGTCTTTACGAGTTTAACGTAATGCCATTCGATCTATGTAATGCTCCCGCCACATTTGAAAGGATTATCGACACTGTTCTTCGTGGCCTCAAGTGGAAAACTTGTCTATGCTACCTCGATGATATCGTCGTGTTTTCTTCCACTTTTGATGGTCATCTGCAACGCCTAGATCAAGTGCTCACCTGTCTCTCCAACGCTGGACTTCAACTAAACACAAGGAAGTGCCATTTGGCAACACAGCTATAAAAGTTCTAGGACATCTCGTTACTAAAGATGGCATCCAGCCCGATCCGGACAAAATTTCCGCAGTGCTCAACTTTCCGCGGCCCTTCCGTTCCAAAAAACTACGCAGTTTCTTTGGACTCGCATCGTACTTTCGCCGCTTCATTCGCAACTTTGCCACTCTTGCCGCCCCTCTCCACAAGCTCCTTGCTAGTACCGGTTCTTTCGATTGGAATGATCAATGCGAAGCCTCATTTCAAGAACTCAAGCAGGCACTGACATCCCCACCGGTGCTTTGTTATTTCGATGACAAGGTACCTACGATATTACACACTGATGCGAGTGGACAAGGAATCTGCGCCGTACTCCTGCAGCGCGACCATGCCTTTCGCGAGAAAGTTGTCGCGTATGCAAGCCGCACTCTGACCTCTGCAGAGAAGAGGTACTCGATAACCGAACAAGAGTGCTTGGCTGTTGTCTGGTCCATCCAAAAATTCCGTCCATACCTACATGGTCGACATTTTACTGTTGTGACAGACCACCATGCTCTTTGCTGGTTGTCCACAATCAAAAACTTGTCGGGACGACTTGGCCGCTGGATTCTCCGATTACAATCTTATGACTTTGACGTCATTTACAAGACTGGAAGACAACATCAAGATGCCGACGCTTTGTTACGATGCCCTTTGCCGCAGTTTTCGGCGCACGTCACATCCCCTTGTCGAATTGGCTATACGGAGGACGCCTCGTCGATATCATCCATTTCTTCTCTACCTTCATCCACCCGTCCGTCAGTACTTACTACTCACCAGCGAGCCGATTCGTATTGCACTGACATCATTGGTCGGCTTACCGGCGCTTCGTCTTCCCCTAATGCCAGGCTCCGGAAACAACTCCGACTATTCAATTTGGAGGCCGATGTGCTATATCGATACATTTTCCACCCGGAAGGCCACCGATGGGTTCCCGTCGTACCACGCGCACTACGCACTGAAGTTCTGCGTGCTTCCCACGACGACCCGACGTCAGGACACTTGGGTTACTACAAAACATACGAGTGCATCCGCAGTCGATTCTTCTGGCCAGGCCTTTCCACGACAGTAGCTAAATATATTGCCTCGTGCGCACTTTGCCAACACCGCAAGCGGCCCACTACTGCTCCAGTCGGTACCCTACAACCACTTCCCTGTCCATCAGAGCCGTTCTCTGTCGTCGGAATTGACCTCTTCGGGCCCCTCCCAACTACATCAGACGGCAAGAGGTGGATCGTCACCGCGGTTGATCACATGACCCGGTACGCTGAGACGGCCTCAATCACTTCAGGAAGTGCTTCGGAAGTAGCAACTTTCTTCTTGAATGCTATTTATATACGTCATGGAGCCCCTCGTGTCCTTTTGAGCGACCGGGGAAAGGCATTTCTTTCAAGCACGCTCAGTCAAGTTCTTCAAGCATCAAAAACAGTTCATAAAACAACATCTAGCTATCACCCGCAAACCAATGGCTTAACGGAAAGATGTCATCGCACGCTGTGTGACATGCTGTCCATGTATATCCGACCGGACCATTGCAATTGGGATGCCATACTTCCCTTTTTCACGTATGCATATAATACGTCAGTTCAACGAACCACAGGCTATTCTCCATTTTTCCTAGTATACGGACGCTAACCGACATCACCACTCGACGTTTCATTCTTTTCTGGCCCCGTCAACTCTTCACCATTCGTTTGCGACCAGTTTCTGTCCCGCGTTGCTCGATGCCGTCGTCTTGCCCGTCTAAACACCGAAGCTAGCCAAGAAGATCGCAAACATCGTTACGATGCCACTCACCGCGTCGTTCTCTACCGCCATGGCGACAACGTACTTCTGTCGACTCCTGCGCGAACGCCTGGCTTATGCGAAAAGTTTGAGTCACGCTATCTTGGCCCTTACAAAGTTATCGAACAGACCTCACCGGTGAACTACCGTGTCGCACTTGTTCATGTCCTCACTGACCAACGCTGCCGCGGGACAGAGATTGTGCACGTTTCGCGTCTCAAGCCCTATTGTATGCGTTCCACAGCGCAATTCGCGGCCAGGCTGGCCGCTTCCGTCGACGGGGGAAATTAGTGTTAGAATTCATTGTACGTCATCTTCCTCATCTATCAATAACCATCATCAGTCTTCGCCCCGTTCCTCTTCATCATCGGCGCCATCTTGCTGTTGCTTGAATAAAGCGTCAGCTGCACCGTTGTATTTCAATATATATATATATATATATATATATATATATACTCATGTAGTTGCCCTCCTGCTTGGACCAGAATAGGGTCTGCAGTATTGTATAAATAAATTAAATAAAATGTAAAAACATTTAAAAACATAAAAAAACGTTAAAAATTCGCAACTTTAACGCATAGAGCCAAATTGAGACACACTTGGAGACACATTATCTTGACTTACTTTGACAACTCTTCCTAATGAATCTGGTTGTATTGCAGAGCTCCGCTGCCCGTGAATATTGCGTTACACGTAAGCTAAAGAATAAAACGTACATCCGTAGAGGATGGATGTATAAATTTTGCATGTATAAAAATTAGGGCAGCTTGCACTAACGGTACAGAGCGTGAAGGCAATGCTGGGCGGGGCAGCCTTGTTTGTTTCTTTTCGGTTTTGTTTCTGTCCGACCCTGTTTATTTTGTTTTCACATTTGCAGTTTTTAAATGCGAAGCATTTTTAGCGAAATTTGGCGACTTTGAGCGTATCTATCTATCTATCTATCTATCTATCTATCTATTTGTCTGTCTGTCTGTCTGTCTATCTATCTATCTATCTCTCTATCTATCTATCTATCTATCTATCTATCTAGCCACCTACGACTTTTAGCTCTCCTGGCCGTTTCAATATTGGTATCAATACCAAACTTGGTATGGCAAAACATCACTGTATGGACAACATATTTGACTAGTCAAAACATGAACATGATATGACTAGTCATAACATTCATGTTTGTCATGAATGTCGTGATTTACATTTCATGGTCCTGCAGCTCTTGCGGTGGTTAGGTTCACATGGCATGTTGGAAAACTGGCATGGTATGACATGATTGCATGGCGAACACAAGCCGAAGACCCTTACATGAAAATATTGACATGCTTGTCATGTATCAACATGGCTACGTGCCACACTCATGATGCGCACGTGGCCGCTTCGCTAGCATCATATTTACCGAATTTGGTATGGTATTACGGTAAGTTAATGGATGACGAATGTATGCGACTGGTGCAAACATGATAATCATAAGATGCATGTCATGTAAAAACAGGACTACATGCTACGCTCATGATATGCTGGCAGCCGTTTCATTAGCTTCACTTATACCAAATTCGGTATTACGAGACGTGAATGAATGTCGAAGGTATGATACTGGTGTAAACATGATAAACATGAGATGCATGTCATGTAACAACAAGACTACATGCTACGCTCATGATGGGCTCGCGGCCGTTTCACTAGCTTCACATATACCAAACTTGGTATTACGGGACGTGAACGGACGACAAAAGTAAATATAAACATCAAAACATGATAATGAAGCCATGCGTGTCATGTAATGACATGACTACATGACACATTCTTGATGCGCTCGTGACCGTTTCGCTAGCTTCACTTATGCCAAATTTGGTGTTACGTGACGCCAACGGATGAGGAACGTATGTGACAGGTACAAACATAATAATTATGAGATGTGTGTCATGTGAGAACATGACTACATGCCACAGTGAAGGCGCCAATACATTTCGACATGACGAGGTGCGGGCGCTTGCCGGCGTTCATTTCGTCGCGTCACGCAGGTATCGCCACGCCAAGCACCAGTCCTGCCATGTACTCGCAGGCACGCGCCGCGCTGCGTTGCTTTATCGCATGCGCCTTTCAGCGCGTCCGGCGTCCCCCCGTTACGAAAAGAGGGAAACGCAGTGTTGTCTGGGTAACGCATCCGCATAGAGTAATGTTACTCTATGGCATCGGCACGAAATGCAGCAAGTTTTCTCTTCAGGGGCGGCACCATCATACTGTGCTTCGAACTTACACGACTGGTGCTTGTGCTATTAGGCCTGAATACGCACCTTCCCTATATTGCCACTGGGTGCCGCATGAATATTGTTTGGGTTTGGGGCTATTACTATGTGGTGGTTTTGCGAGGAACAGGACGACGACGTGTGTGTGTTCGAAAATAAAACAGCCACTGGACTAATCCGCCATATTTCAAGGAGGTTTTTTAGCAATTATTTTAGCACTTAATCGACTTTCAGTAAATGATTCGACTATTGGTGTAGTTACTGATTCACTCTCCGTATGCAGATCCATAACTTCAAGTCTTATTTCGAGTGCTGCGTTTGAAATGCTTTCGCCTCTTTAATCTCTGAGCACTTGAATACAGTACGGCTGGCATAGGTGCCACGAAACCGAGGCATACTTATAAACGAAGTGGCGGACGCTCTCACGCCGTGGTCCTTGGATAGGCCTGCAATGTAATTGTACCTGCCACCGTTTTTGTTATTCAATCCCGACTTTATAGATTTTTTTTACTTCAGTATTCAGTCAAAATGAGGTTATCAGTTTAGAATACCATCACCTCACTGATTCTTGTTATAAAAATTTTTCTAAATTCAGGATTTCGTGAAAATGAGGTTACCAGTTTCGAATATCGTTATCTTACTATTTCTTGTTATAGATATTTTTTTACTTCACGATTCCGTGAAAATGAGGTTACCAGTTTAGAATACCGTCACCTTACTATTTCTTATTATACATATTTTTTACTTCACGATTGCGTGGAATTAAGGTTACAAGCTTAGAATACCGTCACTTTACTATTTCTTGTTAAAGATATTTTTTTAATGTTCAGGATTTCCTGAAAATGAGGTTACCACTTTAGAATACCGTAAACCTACTCTTTCTTGTTATAGATATTTTTTTACTTCACGATTACGTGAAAACGAGGTTGCCAGTTTAGATTACCGTCACCTTACTATTTCTTGTTATAGATATTTTTTTAAATTCAGGATTCCCTGAAAATGAGGTTACCAGTTTAGAATACCGTCAGCTTACTCTTTCTTGTTATAGATATTTTTTTACTTCACGATTACGTGAAAATGAAGTTATCAGTTCGATACCGTCACTATTTCTTGTTATAGATATTTTTTTACTTCAAGATTCCGTGAAGATGGGGTTACTAGTTTAGAATACCGTCACCTTACTATTTCTTGTTATAGATACTTTTGTAATTCACGATTCCGTGAAAATGAGGTTACCAGTTTAGAATACCATCACTTTACTATTTCTTGTTATAGATTTTTTTTACTGCCCCGCTGCAGTGGTCTAGTGGCTAAGGTACTCGGCTGCTGACCCGCAGGGCACTGGTTCAAATCCCGAATGTGGCGGCTGCATTTCCGATGGAGGCGGAAATGTTGTAGGCCCGTGTGCTCAGATTTGGGTGCACGTTAATGAACCCCAGGTGGTCGAAATTTCCGGAGCCCTCCACTACGGCGTACCTCATAATCATATAGTGGTTTTGGGACGTTAAACCCCAAATATCAATCAATCAAGTATTTTTTACTTCACGATTCCGTGAAAATGAGGTTACCAGTTTAGATTATTGTCACCTTACTATTCCTTGTTGTAGATATTTTTTTAATTCAGGATTCTATAAAAATGAGGATACCAGTTTAGAATACCGTCACCTTACTATTTCTTGTTATAGATATTTTTTTTTACCTAAGGATTCCGTGAAAATGAGGTTGCCAGTTTAGAATACCATCAGCTTACTATTTTTGTTTTAAATATTTTGTTCCACTTCAGGATTCCATGAAAAGGAGGTTACCAGTTTAGAATACTGTCACCTTACTATTTCTTGGGAGACTATATGGTGCCAAACTCGCAATTGGGAGTGTGCTTCAAAAAGTCTCGTTGGTGAATTCCACCACTTAATTTTTAGTTATACAGGTCTGGTCAGGCGCCATCTCCGCTCTCATTTTACTGTCAAAAGCATAAAAACAATAATAATATTTACTCACATGCCGATGCTGACGTTTTATTAGCAATTTGTTTCTCAATGTGTTTCTCGTAAGGCCTAATTGCGCCTTTCGAGGAATATGGCGTGTTTTATACTCGTTACAGTTGAGCGTAGTGTAGTTGTCTCTTGATGCCGTGGCCAGTTTCAGTGGTGGTGATTTAGTGCTATTGTGAAGTTAAACATGCTTCAGTTGATTAACATGTGTATGCTCTATTCTTGTGGCTTCTACACAGAACCTAGATGCTTAGGAATGTTGCCTTCAGTATTCGGTGAGCTGATATCATCATTTTTCAAAAGTTGTTACAGTGCTAGAGCACACTGCTCACCCACAAGAACTAAACAAATAACGTGCGACCGTGACATGTTAACGCCCGTCAGCGGAAGCCAAATTCTTTGGAAAGTTTGCAGATTAATTGGCCCATGGAGAGCCGGTTCGCCTAAAGGGTCGCTCACCACCACGCGATGAAAGGCGAGGAGGTCGTTTCCTCCTCTTTTTCACACCCGTTTGCAAACACGATGCATTCACCTCACACCTTAGTAATATAAAGCACGTGAACAATAACGTCAAAACTAAGCGCTAGAGCCTACTAGGATTTCTGGCTTCTCGACTATACGCTCGTATCGGCACTTGCACAGTTTTAACCAACAAAATGAAGCGTGATCGCTTGATCGTGCACGATATTCATGCCATACAAGGGAGAGCAGATGAATGGGTGCCTGAGAAAGCAGTACAGGAGTCCAGTAAGAAATAACATTTGATATTTCGCGTAACGGACCAATCGAGAACATGTACACTTTTAACGTCACGGGAACCATTGTCTGCGTCCCAGAAATGCGTAAGAAAAACCACAAATTTCAGCAGAGGATAGCGCACTCGTTTTTCGTATTGTGAGAACCTGGTGAGTGGCCATATAAATGAGCTGAGCCAGTGGATTACAGGTTTTGATCAAACGTTCGATGATTTAGAGCACAATGTAGTCTACTATGAAAGAACAATAAGCTGTCCCATTGCGTGTCTAGATCGAATGTGTGACGATTTATAGTGCACTGAACTACACTATAGGGAGGAGACCTTTGAGCCAACCTTGACAATTGAGAAGGCACCAGAGTTCTTAGCAAAAGTGGGTAACGGTTTAAAGAACTCAGTACTCTATTATGGGAGAGCATAAAGCCATTCTGGGGGCTTTACACTTGATGGTGCTCTAAGTAAATGAACTCCACATGCCGTTATCAGATAGGAAGAAGACGCAGGGCCGAAGGCGCTTTGTCTCAGAGTCTCACATAACTCATCAACCCATCATCATCCATAAGACTGTCCCGGCATGTCCTCCCCCCCCCAGGGTTGTGTCAGGGGAAGATTTTGTTTCAGGCAGAAGGCCATACACTGGCATGGGGGCCGCCGCTCATCGCCAGGCGCCAAACAGACGTGGCCTGCCTCCCGGTGTACAAGCCAGAAAGACCCAACATGGGGCCTACCCTTCGGTGCGGTAATTCAATCACAACACACAAAGCGGACGCACTCGGGCAAGTTGGGCTGATGCAGCGCGTCGGCGCACTGTGGTCACGGCCCATCTCCTGACCGCTAGGTCCCAGCGAGACGCAATATGTCCCTTGGGCACTACGGGACTGCTGTTTGGTGCAGAAGAGAATGTCGCTGCACGCAAACCCGATGTAGCCTCCTGAATCAGCACGGCTAAAAGCCAGATTAGCCTTTCACGAGAAAGGGAGCCACCGTCCACCTCGACGAGTAGAGTCGCCGAGCCTGCAGAAGGGGCCAACACGGACCTTGCGGGTAAAGTATGACAAGACAACAAGATCACTGTAGCGCATGCAAAAACCTGGCGAACGACCACACAAACAAAACTCGGGGGCAACCGGCTGACTGGGCTGAGTCGCGGAACTCTAAAGAGTGCCATCATCAAAAATTGATGGTTATCTGCTCTTCTGTCTCACTGAAAATTACTGCCGAATGAAGCCACGTTTCACAAAACGTCTTTGCACCTAGGTACTGCCACTTTCGGTGGAGGATGAACCAGACCTTCTTCCGCATTTTTGCAACTACTTCGTGAAGTCCGGGTCGTGTCTCACCAAAGACCGCACAGCACCATGCCACCCGTACTTGGTAGGAGCACTCGACAAGCACGAGCACGTACGGGTTAACCACTTGTCTCGACAGAGGTTGCGAAAATGGAACGGCGTCGAAAAAAATACCGCGGTGACCAAACAAGCTAGCTATGCTTCGAATAAGGGCGGCTGGTAATGCACACTGGGAGAGTATGTGGACCAGGTCTTCCCTACTGCCGCAAAAGGGGCACGTTTCATTGGTAGACACATTCATGAGGGGCCTGAACTTCATGGGCAGGCGCCTTTTGGCCAGGCGGTGCATGAATTTAGGGCGCTTGGCGTCCAGGAAACTGGCAGTAATGAACAGCCAGTTAGAACTGTGTTGGGTCAGGTCATGTTCTCTACAGCGTTCAGGTAACTCTGGGGTGAGTCTATCGATTAGCGGAGTTCGACGAAGCTAAGTCTATCTCCGAGTTGACCTCTTGGAGACGGGCCAAAGTAGAAGTGGCCCCTACAAAGAAGGCTGATGGCGTCCCCGCCCGAGGCACCGAATGGTAAAATGCGTCAGGTGAGAGCATCCTCAACCGCGTGCTCAGGAAATACGATGAAACTTTGAGTTAGGAGCATATCCGAATTAGGAGCTACCCGTGTCCATCTGACGTGTAGCACCGTGGTCACTACGCAGAGGTCAAGAATACCGTGTCCTCCTTCATCTCTGCGCAGCTTGAGCACGGGGCGCGGCAACCACGCTGACGCACGACTCCAAAGAAAACCGAAAAATTATTTTTCCGGGAAAACCCTGGTGTGGGGTTTAACTGGCATGGCTGAACCTACATATGTGAGGAAACTAAACAACGATCGAATTATCGTGGCCCTAGTATTAAGTAGACGAGACAAGGTACCGAGCTCCCGAATCTTGTCGGTCAGCTTTTTCCTTGCTAACTGCTAGTTTTCGGTAGTCAGGCCATCCGGTTCGAAATGGAATCACAATATGTATACACGCTTTTTAAGGGGAGGCCATGCACGAGACGGAGACTGGAGGGAGCGCGATTCAAATACATGACTGCGCTCTTTGACTCATTTATTATGGCACCCCTTGCCAAGCAGTACCCTCCCCCCCTTAACATTCAAGACGGTGCAAACAGTCGCCTCGTCCCGGACGACAATAGAGAGGTCATCTGCATAGGCCAACATGGCCACCAGGGGGGAGGGGCACCTGGCGGAAGGGAAATCTACCAATGATGGTGTCTTTAGAAAGCCTCTGCAAGAGTGGCTCAAATGCGAGCACGTAGACAGCGAACGAAAGTGGATTGCCCTGCCTGACTCCACGGCAAACACCGAAAGGCTCCCAGACGCGATCTTGTATGACAACAGAAGAACTAGGACGCAAATTGAGAGCCCTGACCATGCTGATGAACTTGGCACTGAAGCCTGGCTGCTTTAAAACTTTAACGAGGTACTTATGACTGATAATATCAAATGCCTTCTCTTGGTCGAAAGAGCAAAGAATGCTATGCAGGTTGCGTGAGTTTGACCATTCTATGAAATCTTTAATAGCAAAATCATGAAGTTGG
>NW_023610277.1:0-13383 GCF_013339725.1 Rhipicephalus microplus
CGTGGCGCAATTGGCTAGCGCGATCTGCTGTTAACCGAAAGGTTGGAGGTTCCAGCCCACCCGGTAGTGGTGCGGCGCTTTTTTTTCTTTGGGCTGATAGCTTTGAAGATATGTTCTGATGGTGGTGAGAGTGGAGCAAGACTGTCTCCGTGGCGCAATGGGCTAGCGCGATCGGCTGTTAACCGAAAGGTTGGAGTTTTGAGCCCTCCCGGGGTGGTGTGTTGCTTTTTTCTTTGCGGTAATAGCTGTGAAGATATGTTCTGATGGTGGTGAGATTGGAGCAGGACTGTCTTCGTGGCGCAATGGGCTAGCGCGATCGGCTGTTAACCGAAAAGTTGGAGGTTCTAGCCCAACCGGTGGTGGTGCGGCGCTTTTTTTTCTTTGGGGTGATAGCTCTCAAGAAATGTTCTGACGGTGGTGAGAGTGGAACACGACTGTCTCCGTGGGGCAATTGGCTAGCGCGATCGGCTGTTATCCGAAAGGTTGGAGGTTCGAGCCCACCCGGTGGTGGTGCGGCGCTTTTTTTTTCTTTGGGGTGATAGCTCTGAAGAAATGGTCTGACGGTGGTGAGAGTGGAGCAGGACGGTCCCCGTGGCGCAATTGGCTAGCGCAATCGGCTGTTAACCGAAAAGTTGGAGGTTCGAGCCCACCCGGTGGTGGTGCGGCGCTTTTTTTTCTATGGGCTGATAGCTTTGAAGATATGTTCTGATGGTGGTGAGAGTGGAGCACGACTGTCACCGTGGGGAAATTGGCTAGCACGATCGGCTGTTAACCGAAAGGTTGGAGGTTCGAGCCCACCCGGTGGTGGTGCGGCGCTTTTTTTTCTTTGGGGTGATAGCTCTGAAGAAATGGTCTGACGGTGGTGAGAGTGGAGCAGGACTTTCTCCGTGGCGCAATTGGCCAGCGCGATCGGCTGTTAACCGAAAAGTTGGAGGTTCGAGCCCTCCCGGGAGTGGTGTTTTGCTTTTTTCTTTGCGCTGATAGCTTTGAAGATATGTTCTGATGGTGGTGAGAGTGAAGCACGACTGTCTCCGTGGCGCAATGGGCTAGCGCGATCGGCTGTTAACCGTAAGGTTGGAGGTTCGAGCCCACCCGGTGGTAGTGCAGCGCTTTTTTTTCTTTGGGCTGAAACTCTGAAGAAATGTTCTGACGGTGGTGAGAGTGGAGCAGGACTGTCTCCGTGGCGCAATTGGCTAGCGCGATCGGCTGTTAACCAAAAGGTCGGAGGTTCGAGCCCACCCAGTGGTGGTGTGGCGCTTTTTTTTCTTCGGGCTGATAGCTTTGATGATATGTTCTTATGGTGGTGAGAGTGGAGCAGGTCTGTCTCCGTGGCGCAATTGGCTAGCGCGATCGGCTGTTAACCGAAAAGTTGGAGGTTCGAGCCTACCCGGTGGTTGTGCGGCGCTTTTTTTTCTGTGGGCTGATAGCTTTGAAGATATGTTCTGATGGTGGTGAGAATGGAGCAGGACTGTCTCCGTGGCGCAATTGGCTAGCTTGATCGGCTGTTAACCGGAAAGTTGGAGGTTCGAGCCCACCCGGTGGTGGTGCGGCGCTTTTTTTTCTTTGGGCTGATAGCTTTGAAAATATGTTCTGATGGTGGTGAGAGTGGAGCAGGACTGTCTCCGTGGCGCAATTGGCTAGCGCGATCGGCTGTTAACCAAAAGGTCGGAGGTTCGAGCCCACCCAGTGGTAGTGCGGCGCTTTTTTTTCTTTGGGCTGATAGCTTTGAAGATATGTTCTTATGGTGGTGAGAGTGGAGCAGGACTGTCTCCGTGGCGCAATTGGCTAGCGCGATCTGCTGTTAACCGAAAAGTCGGAGGTTCGAGCCTACCCGGTGGTTGTGCGGCGCTTTTTTTTTCTGTGGGCTGATAGCTTTGAAGATATGTTCTGATGGTGGTGAGAGTGGAGCAGGACTGTCTCCGTGGCGCAATTGGCTAGCGTGATCGGCTGTTAACCGAAAAGTTGTAGGTTCGAGCCCACCCGGTGGTGGTGCGGTGCTTTTTTTTCTTTGGGCTGATAGCGTTGAAGATATGCTCTGATGGTGTTGAGAGTGTAGCAGGACTGTCTCCATGGCGCAATTGGCTAGCGCGATCGGCTGTTAACCAAAAGGTCGGAGGTTCGAGCCCACCCTGTGGTGGTATGGCGCTTTTTTTTTCTTTGGGCTGATAGCTTTGAAGATATGTTCTTATGGTGGTGAGAGTGAAGCAGGACTGTCTCCGTGGCGGAATTGGCTAGCGCGATCGGCTGTTAACCGAAAGGCTGGAGGTTCGAGCCCACTCGGTGGTGGTGCGGCGCTTTTTTTCTTTGTGCTGATAGCTTTGAAGATATGTTCTGATGGTGGTGAGAGTGGAGCAGGACTGTCTCCGTGGCGCAATTGGCTAGCGCGATTGCCTGTTAACCGAAAGGTTGGAGGTTAGAGCCCACCCGGTGGTGGTGCGGTGGTTTTTTTCTTTGGGCTGATAGCTTTGAAGATATGTTCTGATGGTGGTGAGAGTGGAGCAGGACTGTCTCCGTGGCGCAATTGGCTAGCGCGATCGGCTGTTAACCGAAAAGTCGCAGGTTCGAGCCCACCCAGTGGTAATGCGGCGCTTTTTTTTCTTTGGGCTGATACCTTTGAAGTTATGTTGTGATGTTGGTGAGAGTGGAGCAGGACTGTCTCCATGGCGAAATCGGCTTGCGCGATCGGCTGTTAACCGAAAGGTTGGAGGTTCGAGCCCACCCGGTGGTGGTGCGGCGCTTTTTTTTCTTTGCGCTGATAGCTTTGAAGTTTTTTTTTTTTATTTTTTTTGGCAGCAGTGGCGAACTACGTTCACAGCGTCTAAGGCATTTTTTCTGCATTCTTGCCGCAGATCACTTCTGCGCAGCCTGCACAGCGCACCCGATCTTCCTGGACAGTTGGACACGTGTCGGCCGATTTTCACCGACTCCGTGCAGCACAAGGGGGCGTTGACAGCGGCCGCGTCAGTGTTTCTGCGCGAGTGCGACTGCCATAAAAGCACCGTCTCAAGCATCGAGGCCTTCATTTGGCAGCAGTGGCGAACTACGTTCACAGCGTCTAAGGCATTTTTTCTGCATTCTTGCCGCAGATCACTTCTGCGCAGCCTGCACAGCGCACCCGATCTTCCTGGACAGTTGGACACGTGTCGGCCGATTTTCACCGACTCCGTGCAGCACAAGGGGGCGTTGACAGCGGCCGCGTCAGTGTTTCTGCGCGAGTGCGACTGCCATAAAAGCACCGTCTCAAGCATCGAGGCCTTCATTTGGCAGCAGTGGCGAACTACGTTCACAGCGTCTAAGGCATTTTTTTCTGCATTCTTGCCGCAGGTTGGTGCAAAGACTTTTACTGTTCCGTTTATATTTTTCAAAGATACATTGTCACTGCTGCCAAGCTGCGTCATTTCTGTTATATTTTGCCGTGTGTTGTGTGTTATTTTTGTTACCCGTAGTTTCTTTTGTCATGTCGAAACAAATTGCAAAGATTAAGGAAGATGTCAAGAACGATCTCTTGAAACTAAGAGATGAGTTTAAACAGGAAATGAAGATGTCGCGGGAATCGTTCGAGAGGGAACTCAGAAATGAAATGCGTGAATTTCGAACTGAACAACGCAACGTTGCTCAGAGCCTTGAGTTTGCTTATAAAACTATAGAGGATTTGAAAATCCAGCTGGCTGCTGCAGCAGCAAAAAATGCTGAATTAACCACGAGAAACAAGGAACTGCAGGTGAAATGCCAGACTCTTGAGACCCATACAGGGGACCTAGAGAGACGGCTGGTTCACCTAGAGCAGTATTCCAGAAACTCAAACATCGAAATTCAGGGTGTTCGAAAAGAAGAAAATGAGGATGTTCTGAGTGTCCTCTCAAAAATCGGGGAGGCTATTGGTGAGCCTGTTCAGGGGTCTGACATAGAAACATGTCATCGGGTGCCTACCCGAAATCCGGACCGCAGTAACATTATAGTTCAGTTTAAGTCTCGGGCGAAACGAGACCTTGTACTAAAAAAAGGAAAGAAGATGCGCATCCGCAACAATGACATCGGAGTGTCAGACTCTGCGCAGATCTACATAAATGAGCATCTCTGTCCTGCTCTGAAGCGTCTTCTAGGCATGGCAGTAAAGCGCAGGCATGAAAAGCACTGGAAGTCTGTTTGGTGTTTCAGTGGTAAATTTTTGCGCGGAAGTCTGATGATTCAGATGCCATACAGATATCTCGCGAAGCTGATCTTGGAAAAATAAACTAGTAGAAGTATCACGTCCTGTACAGAAAAAAAAAGGATCGAAATGAACTACCATAACCTTGCTCTACCACAAAATATCTCGCTACATTGTCGATTGCAGAAAACCACTTTACATCTGAATGCACGTTCCGCAGTTGGGAAAAAAGATGACATTACTTGCTTTATCAACCAGTTCTCGTTTAAGTTTGACATAATCATGATGACAGAGACATGGTACTACGATGGCTGTGATATGCTTCGTCTGGACGGTTACTCGCGATTTTTTATTAATCGTCCGAATCGCCGAGGAGGGGGCGTTTGCATCTTTGTTGACGCTTATCGGACCCATGAACTTGTTTCCGATTTTTCTGTGATTACGGATGACTTTGAATTTTTAACACTTAAAACTGACTCAGAAATTGTTGCTGCTATTTACCGTCCCCCAAATGGGAACATCGTGAATTTTCTTAATTTTTTTGAGTCTTTCTTAGAATATATCAACTCAAACAAATATCGGTTTGTGTGCGGTGGTGATTTTAATATAAACCTTTTGGAAGACACTCAAAGCACGTGCGAGTTCATATCGTGCCTTCACTCATCTGGATTTACAAATCTAATATCAACGCCAACTCGTATCACAATAACCAGTTCATCACTGTTAGACATGATGATTACGAATGCTGACACACTTGTTTCTAACGCCGGTACTATTTCATCAGACATAAGTGACCACTGTCCAGTGTTCATGCAATACAGTTCCTCAAAAACAGAAAAGAGGCGTCAACATCAGACTGTACAAGTACAAAATATCACTGATGGGTCACTGCAGGCTTTCAAGCGTGCCGTTAGCATGCATGACTGGTCTTTCGTTTATATGATTAGAGATGTTCATGAAGCGTACTTAAAATTTATAGAATCTTTTACAAATATCTACCTCACTCATTTTCCTTTTAAAACGTTTAAACCGTCAAAGAAAATAAGAAAACCTTGGGTCACATTTGCTATTAGGCGTTTGATAAATCGAAAAAATAAGCTTTTCCATGCATTCTTGAAATCGCGAGAGGAAGAATTACTACAGCAGTATAAAGCTTTCAGAAATAAACTAAACAGCGCTCTTCGAAAGGCGAAGATAGCGTATTATGAAAAATTGTTTTCTGGTATCTGTACAAGGTACCCCGATGCAGCTTGGAAAGCAATAAACAGTGTTTTAGGACGCCACAAGGCAGACTTCATGCCACGTGAAATTACGTTAAATAATCGTGTACTAACTGGTGCACTACTTGCCGATTCTTTCAATAAATATTTCACTTCTGGTATACCGCCAGTTAAGAATACCCTGCAAATGACTAGCTCAATTATTAGAAATGCTGAAAGCATATTTCTCAACCCGGCAGACGAACCAGAGTATTCAGAACATTTATGAGTCTTAAGAATAGCAGTGCATTAGATATTGACAATCTTCAGATCGGTCCCATAAAATTTGTTTTAGAGCATTTAGCCCCTGTACTTGTGTACATATTTAATTTAGCAGTAGAGTCCGGGGAATTTCCCCGTGAAATGAAGCGCTCTCGTGTGTCTGTTCTGTTTAAAGGTGGCGACAAAAACATGCTGGGAAATTATCGCCCAATATCGATTATTCCGGTGTTTGCTAAGGGTTTCGAAAAAATGCTACATTCCAGATTATCCAACTTTTTCACTAGAAGTGACATTATAAGCGACGCTCAGTTTGGTTTCCGTAAAGGAGGTCTACGGAGTTAGCTTTGTTAAGGCTAAAAGAAATTATTTTAGAGAACATCGAAAACAGGCTATTTACATTAGGTTTGTTCATTGATTTCACCAAGGCTTTCGATTCCATTGACCATAGCACGTTACTTCTTAAGTTAGAAATCTATGGTGTTCGAGGCACTCCCCTGGCTTTAATAAAATCATATTTAGCAGAACGATCACAATGTGTGTGTTTAGGTAACCATCACTCATCTTCATTGCCTGTCAGTAGAGGTGTCCCGCAGGGAAGTGTATTAGGGCCCCTTCTTTTCAATGTTTTTATAAATGATATTGTTAATATCAACAAGTCGGTAAAATTTATAATATATGCTGATGATGCCACGGTCTTGTTTTCCGGCGCAGATACAGATAGGTTGATAGAAAGTTGTAATCGTTTCTTTTGCAATATTACATCATGGTCACTATCAAATAAACTTAAAATTAACCCTAAGAAAACGAAGGTTATAATATTTAGAGCTAGAAATAAATTTCTGAACGTTAAACAAGATATTATTTGTGCAGATCAAAAAATAGATATTGTAGAAGAACATAAAATTCTCGGTGTAACATCTTCATCTCATCTAAGTTGGGACTCTCACGTAAGTCATTTATGCAAGAAACTTTCTTTTACAGCGGGAGCTCTGTCGCGTTGTCGAGAAATTCTCCCTACACAAATAAAAGTCAGCATATATCAAGCACTGTTTCAATCACATATAAGTTACTGCAGTCTGGTTTGGCTTACTACAACTCAACGCAACATCAACAGAATATTGGTTTTGCAGAAGAAAGCTGTCCGTCACATTGCCAACACTGGTTATTTATCACCGACATCGACATATTTTCGCAAGTACAGTATAATTAAAATCCAATATATGTACGAGTTCCGTATCCTACGATCATTTTACATATGTTCTTCTTCATTTAAACAATTTATCGAGTTAACTGCTGCACTGCAACGCAACAGTCATGCTATCAATACTCGTAATGTAGGAGGATGGCTCATACCGCGCTTTCGCACTGACTATAAACTGCAGTCATTGAAATATAACCTCCCATGCATTCTTAAAAAGCATAATCATTTACATAAACCTGCGCTAAATACATTACGTGAAATATTTCTGAATTACTAATGTATTTCAATTATTTGTTAATGTTGTACTACATTTCACTGTATATTGTTGTATATGATTAGCTATCATGCTTTCTATTATTATATTGTGTTGATATTAGTGTTTCGTGTAGTTTACTGCTAGAATTACAGGTGTACTATTGCTGTACTATTACAGGCGTACTATTGACTGTGTTCCTTGTACTTGTAGTATTAAAAATTTCTTTTCTGTAAATAAATTTTGGTATTCTGTTGGTCTTGTTCGTTGTTAGAGATGTGTTTTAGTCAAAAAAATCATTCCCTGTTACGCTTACACAGATATTGTTATGTGCTTTGTTTTTGTAAATATTTTTGTACAATGTGTGATATATCTTGTAATTTGGTGCAAATATTTTTACCGGTCACTTGTTGCCATGTCATTGGTCTTCTGGGCCCTAGTCAAGCTGTTTCATTACAGCTTTTAGCCCAGGAGACCATCCAGAATGTAATGTTTCGTTTATTCTGGAAATAAAAGAAAAAGAAAGAAAGAAAGAAAGAAAAAGAAGTTATGTTCTGATGGTGGTGAGAGTGGAGCACGATTGTCTCCGTGGCGCAATTGGCTAGCGCGATCTGCTGTTAAACGAAAGGTTGGAGGTTCAAGCCCACCCGGTGGTGGTGCGGCACTTTTTTTTTCTTTGGGCTGATAGCTTTGAAGATATGTTCTAATTGTGGGGAGAGTGGAGCAGGACTGTCTCCGTGGCGCAATTGGCCAGCGCGATCGGCTGTTAACCGAAAAGTTGGAGGTTCGAGCCCACCCGGTGGTGGTGCGGCGCTTTTTTTTCTTTGAGCTGATAGGCTTGATGATATGATCTGATGGTGGTGAGAGATGAGCAAGACTGTCTCCGTGGCGCAATGGGCTAGCGCGATCGGCTGTTGACCGAAAGGTTGGAGTTTCGAGCCCTCCCGGGAGTGGTGTGTTGCTTTTTTCTTTGCGATGATAGCTTTGAAGATATGTTCTGATGGTGGTGAGAGTGGAGCAAGACTGTCTCCGTGGCGCAATGGGCTCGCGCGATCGGCTGTTAACCGAAAGGTTGGAGTTTTGAGCCCTCCCGGGAGTGGTGTGTTGCTTTTTTCTTTGCGGTAATAGCTTTGAAGATATGTTCTGATGGTGGTGAGAGTGGAGCAGGACTGTCTTCGTTGCGCAATTGGCTAGCGCGATCGGCTGTTAACCGAAAGGTTGGAGGTTCTAGCCCAACCGGTGGTGGTGCGGCGCTTTTTTTTTTCTTTGGGGTGATAGCTCTGAAGAAATGTTCTGACGGTGGTGAGAGTGGAGCACGACTGTCTCCGTGGGGCAATTGGCTAGCGCGATCGGCTGTTGACCGAAAGGTTGGAGTTTCGAGCCCTCCCGGGAGTGGTGTGTTGCTTTTTTCTTCGGGCTGATAGCTTTGAAGATATGTTCTTATGGTGGTGAGAGTAGAGCAGGATTGTCTCCGTGGCGCAATTGGCTAGCGCGATCGGCTGTTAACCAAAAGGTCGGAGGTTCGAGCCCACCCAGTGGTGGTGCGGCGCTTTTTTTTCTATGGGGTGATAGCTTTGAAGATATATTCTAATTGTGGTGAGAGTTGAGCAGGACTTTCTCCGTGGCGCAATTGGCCAGCGCGATCGGCTGTTAACCGAAAAGTTGGAGGTTCGAGCCCTCCCGGGAGTGGTGTTTTGCTTTTTTCTTTACGCTGATAGCTTTGAAGATATGTTCTGATGGTGGTGAGAGTGGAGCACGACTGTCTCCGTGGTGCAATTGGCTAGCGCGATCGGCTGTTAACCGAAAGGTTGGAGGTTCGAGCCCACCCGGTGGTGGTGCGGTGCTTTTTTTTTCTTTGGGCTGATAGCTTTGAAGTTATGTTCTGATGGTGGTGGGAAGGGAGCAAGACTGTCTCCGTGGCGCAATTGGCTAGCGCGATCTGCTGTTAACCGAAAGGTTGGAGGTTCGAGCCCACCCGGTGGTGGTGCGGCGCTTTTTTTTCTTTGGGCTGATAGCTTTGAAGATATGTTCTAATTGTGGGGAGAGTGGAGCAGGACTGTCTCCGTGGCGCAATTGGCCAGCGCGATCGGCTGTTAACCGAAAAGTTGGAGGTTCGAGCCCACCCGGTGGTGGTGCGGTGCTTTTTTTCTTTGAGCTGAGAGCCTTGATGATATGATCTAATGGTGGTGAGAGATGAGCAAGACTGTCTCCGTGGCGCAATGGGCTAGCGCGATCGGCTGTTAACCGAAAGGTTGGAGTTTCGAGCCCTCCCGGGAGTGGTGTGTTGCTTTTTTCTTTGCGGTAATAGCTTTGAAGATATGTTCTGATGGTGGTGAGAGTGGAGCAGGACTGTCTTCGTTGCGCAATTGGCTAGCGCGATCGGCTGTTAACCGAAAGGTTGGAGGTTCTAGCCCAACCGGTGGTGATGCGGCGCTTTTTTTTTCTTTGGGGTGATAGCTCTGAAGAAATGTTCTGACGGTGGTGAGAGTCGAGCACGACTGTCTCCGTGGGGCGATTGGCTAGCGCGATCGGCTGTTGACCGAAAGGTTGGAGTTTCGAGCCCTCCCGGGAGTGGTGTGTTGCTTTTTTTCTTCGGGCTGATAGCTTTGAAGATATGTTCTTATGGTGGTGAGAGTGGAGCAGGATTGTCTTCGTGGCGCAATTGGCTAGCGCGATCGGCTGTTAACCAAAAGGTCGGAGGTTCGAGCCCACCCAGTGGTGGTGCGGCGCTTTTTTTTCTATGGGGTGATAGCTTTGAAGATATATTCTAATTGTGGTGACAGTAGAGAGGACTTTCTCCGTGGCGCAATTGGCCAGCGCGATCGGCTGTTAACCAAAAGTTGGAGGTTCGAGCCCTCCCGGGAGTGGTGTTTGGCTTTTTTCTTTGCGCTGATAGCTTTGAAGATATGTTCTGATGGTGGTGAGAGTGGAGCACGACTGTCTCCGTGGTGCAGCAGCAAAAAATGCTGAATTAACCACGAGAAACAAGGAACTGCAGGTGAAATGCCAGACTCTTGAGACCCATACAGGGGACCTAGAGAGACGGCTGGTTCACCTAGAGCAGTATTCCAGAAACTCAAACATCGAAATTCAGGGTGTTCGAAAAGAAGAAAATGAGGATGTTCTGAGTGTCCTCTCAAAAATCGGGGAGGCTATTGGTGAGCCTGTTCAGGGGTCTGACATAGAAACATGTCATCGGGTGCCTACCCGAAATCCGGACCGCAGTAACATTATAGTTCAGTTTAAGTCTCGGGCGAAACGAGACCTTGTACTAAAAAAAGGAAAGAAGATGCGCATCCGCAACAATGACATCGGAGTGTCAGACTCTGCGCAGATCTACATAAATGAGCATCTCTGTCCTGCTCTGAAGCGTCTTCTAGGCATGGCAGTAAAGCGCAGGCATGAAAAGCACTGGAAGTCTGTTTGGTGTTTCAGTGGTAAAATTTTTGCGCGGAAGTCTGATGATTCAGATGCCATACAGATATCTCGCGAAGCTGATCTTGAAAAAATAAACTAGTAGAAGTATCACGTCCTGTACAGAAAAAAAAAAGGATCGAAATGAACTACCATAACCTTGCTCTACCACAAAATATCTCGCTACATTGTCGATTGCAGAAAACCACTTTACATCTGAATGCACGTTCCGCAGTTGGGAAAAAAGATGACATTACTTGCTTTATCAACCAGTTCTCGTTTAAGTTTGACATAATCATGATGACAGAGACATGGTACTACGATGGCTGTGATATGCTTCGTCTGGACGGTTACTCGCGATTTTTTATTAATCGTCCGAATCGCCGAGGAGGGGGCGTTTGCATCTTTGTTGACGCTTATCGGACCCATGAACTTGTTTCCGATTTTTCTGTGATTACGGATGACTTTGAATTTTTAACACTTAAAACTGACTCAGAAATTGTTGCTGCTATTTACCGTCCCCCAAATGGGAACATCGTGAATTTTCTTAATTTTTTTGAGTCTTTCTTAGAATATATCAACTCAAACAAATATCGGTTTGTGTGCGGTGGTGATTTTAATATAAACCTTTTGGAAGACACTCAAAGCACGTGCGAGTTCATATCGTGCCTTCACTCATCTGGATTTACAAATCTAATATCAACGCCAACTCGTATCACAATAACCAGTTCATCACTGTTAGACATGATGATTACGAATGCTGACACACTTGTTTCTAACGCCGGTACTATTTCATCAGACATAAGTGACCACTGTCCAGTGTTCATGCAATACAGTTCCTCAAAAACAGAAAAGAGGCGTCAACATCAGACTGTACAAGTACAAAATATCACTGATGGGTCACTGCAGGCTTTCAAGCGTGCCGTTAGCATGCATGACTGGTCTTTCGTTTATATGATTAGAGATGTTCATGAAGCGTACTTAAAATTTATAGAATCTTTTACAAATATCTACCTCACTCATTTTCCTTTTAAAACGTTTAAACCGTCAAAGAAAATAAGAAAACCTTGGGTCACATTTGCTATTAGGCGTTTGATAAACCGAAAAAATAAGCTTTTCCATGCATTCTTGAAATCGCGAGAGGAAGAATTACTACAGCAGTATAAAGCTTTCAGAAATAAACTAAACAGCGCTCTTCGAAAGGCGAAGATAGCGTATTATGAAAAATTGTTTTCTGGTATCTGTACAAGGTACCCCGATGCAGCTTGGAAAGCAATAAACAGTGTTTTAGGACGCCACAAGGCAGACTTCATGCCACGTGAAATTACGTTAAATAATCGTGTACTAACTGGTGCACTACTTGCCGATTCTTTCAATAAATATTTCACTTCTGGTATACCGCCAGTTAAGAATACCCTGCAAATGACTAGCTCAATTATTAGAAATGCTGAAAGCATATTTCTCAACCCGGCAGACGAACCAGAAGTATTCAGAACATTTATGAGTCTTAAGAATAGCAGTGCATTAGATATTGACAATCTTCAGATCGGTCCCATAAAATTTGTTTTAGAGCATTTAGCCCCTGTACTTGTGTACATATTTAATTTAGCAGTAGAGTCCGGGGAATTTCCCCGTGAAATGAAGCGCTCTCGTGTGTCTGTTCTGTTTAAAGGTGGCGACAAAAACATGCTGGGAAATTATCGCCCAATATCGATTATTCCGGTGTTTGCTAAGGGTTTCGAAAAAATGCTACATTCCAGATTATCCAACTTTTTCACTAGAAGTGACATTATAAGCGACGCTCAGTTTGGTTTCCGTAAAGGAAGGTCTACGGAGTTAGCTTTGTTAAGGCTAAAAGAAATTATTTTAGAGAACATCGAAAACAGGCTATTTACATTAGGTTTGTTCATTGATTTCACCAAGGCTTTCGATTCCATTGACCATAGCACGTTACTTCTTAAGTTAGAAATCTATGGTGTTCGAGGCACTCCCCTGGCTTTAATAAAATCATATTTAGCAGAACGATCACAATGTGTGTGTTTAGGTAACCATCACTCATCTTCATTGCCTGTCAGTAGAGGTGTCCCGCAGGGAAGTGTATTAGGGCCCCTTCTTTTCAATGTTTTTATAAATGATATTGTTAATATCAACAAGTCGGTAAAATTTATAATATATGCTGATGATGCCACGGTCTTGTTTTCCGGCGCAGATACAGATAGGTTGATAGAAAGTTGTAATCGTTTCTTTTGCAATATTACATCATGGTCACTATCAAATAAAC
Organism: Rhipicephalus microplus; assembly: GCF_013339725.1. NCBI lineage: Eukaryota > Metazoa > Arthropoda > Arachnida > Ixodida > Ixodidae > Rhipicephalus > Rhipicephalus microplus. The sequence continues at coordinate 12,781 of NW_023610277.1, forward strand.
TTAAAATTAACCCTAAGAAAACGAAGGTTATAATATTTAGAGCTAGAAATAAATTTCTGAACGTTAAACAAGATATTATTTGTGCAGATCAAAAAATAGATATTGTAGAAGAACATAAAATTCTCGGTGTAACATTTTCATCTCATCTAAGTTGGGACTCTCACGTAAGTCATTTATGCAAGAAACTTTCTTTTACAGCGGGAGCTCTGTCGCGTTGTCGAGAAATTCTCCCTACACAAATAAAAGTCAGCATATATCAAGCACTGTTTCAATCACATATAAGTTACTGCAGTCTGGTTTGGCTTACTACAACTCAACGCAACATCAACAGAATATTGGTTTTGCAGAAGAAAGCTGTCCGTCACATTGCCAACACTGGTTATTTATCACCGACATCGACATATTTTCGCAAGTACAGTATAATTAAAATCCAATATATGTACGAGTTCCGTATCCTACGATCATTTTACATATGTTCTTCTTCATTTAAACAATTTATCGAGTTAACTGCTGCACTGCAACGCAACAGTCATGCTATCAATACTCGTAATGTAGGAGGATGGCTCATACCGCGCTTTCGCACTGACTATAAACTGCAGTCAT
>NW_023610279.1:0-12261 GCF_013339725.1 Rhipicephalus microplus
ACTGCATCAGAAACGAAAACACTGCACTACTCAATCACAAAGTGGCGCATATAGTTTTTCTTCATCACGCTGTTACGAGTAAATCGAGGTCAAAAAGCACACACGAACGCCTGAACAAGCGCACTCGAGAAGCGTCCCTGCAACCGGCGGGATTTCATGGGAAGGTTTAGATTGAGTTTCGAACGGCTCGGACATCGATTTCCCGGCAAGTTTGGCACTTGTTGGAAGCGCATCCATCTTTGTTAGATCGAAAGACTTGGTGTCGGCTCCAAAAAACGCCTGGAATGCCGCTGTAATGCCCTGCGAAGAGCGCCGTGCCGTCCAATGGCAAGCATCACAAACGCTTCTACCGCGACCGTTATTTACATATTTTTAAACGTTACTTGGTTTAGTCATTTTTATACATGAGTATTGCTCTGTTCATTTCTGGACTTTTGACATGCATATGCAGTTTAACTTTCTAATGATGAATTTATTAACGCCTTTCCAAGCGCACATGTACTACTTCCTTTAGCATGCTGCAGCGCACGCAGTGTAAAAGAACAACACTAAAAATAAAAAATAAAGAAAACAACATTCACATGCATTCATTCGTTCCACAAATTGTAAGTTTCAACATGCAAGCTCGACCAACTAGCCCCGCAGGAAATGTAAAGCTTACTTATCTTCCACGTATAGGTATCCTTGGTTTGCCGGTTTGCAGGGTTTGACGACCTAAACGGACTCAGGTAGAGTAACGCTGTGGTAGAGTTTTGCAGATAACTTCGATAATCCGGTGATCTTTATCGTGCCTTAATATCGCAGAGTGCTCGGACATCTAGTACTTCACCTCTATTGAAACGTGACAGCCATGGCCGTGGTCGAATTCGTCTCATTTGGGTCATCAGTCGGGCCCCGCAGTCCCTTAGCCACCAAGGCAGATTTGATATGTCTCGATATTATACTTTTACTGCTACTACTACTACTACTACTACTACTACCTCTAATAATAATAATAATAATAATAATGTAAAGGGGGTTTATAGAAGGACTCAGCAAGCGGGTGGTAGCTCTAAAGGAACGCAGGCGAACCCAGATGACGGTGCTTGATCGCCGATCTCGTGCCTTTTTCTTGTGCTGATGATAGCTGACCTGATGGTATCATCGTCTTTCTTATTCACTACAATTACCCCCGGCGAAAAAGTTGAAGCCATCCTGGCGATCTAACACGTGGGGACAAGCGGGTCAAATTACGGCTTCAGACGGTTTAGTGAACGATACCACGTCCACGCCGACGACGGTCACTCGGTGGCGCGAGGGGTTCAATGGCGTAGTTCACGGGTGAAGTACGCTCGACCACGCGGTAGGGACCATGATAATTGGAGAGTAGCTTGGGTGATACACCAGGGGCGCAGGGCGGTACATGAAGCCATACAAGTGCTCCAGGAACGAACGTTGGTGCAGAACGATGGTCGTCGTCACGGATCTCCTTCTGGCGCTGTTGGTCGGATGTAGTAAGCCGCTTGGCTAGCTTGCGGCACTCTTTTGCGTAACGAGCGGCTTCCGAGACAGGCTTGTATTCAGAGGGATCTGGCGAGTATGGCTGTAAAGTGTCGATGGTGTGTGATGGTTCGCGACCGTACAGGAGAAAAAATGGGGAAAACCCGGTAGTGACTTGCGTAGCGGTGTTACACGCGTATGTAACAAATGGGAGAACGAGGTCCCAGTTGGATCAGAAGCGACTTGCGTAGCGAGCATGTCCCCCAGAGTACGATTAAACCACTCAGTCAAGCCGTTCGTCTGTGGGTGGTAGGCTGTACTCTTCCGGTGAACCATATGGCACTGTTGAAGGAGTGATTGTATTACATCGGAGAGGAAAACACCCCCTCGGTCACTGAGGAGTTCTCGAGGAGAACCATGACGAAGCACAATACGATTGAGTATGAAAGTTGCGACGTCTTGTGCTGCAGCTGTGGGGAGAGCAGCAGTTTCAGCGTACCGTGTTATATGATCCACTGCCACGATAGCCCATCGGTTGCCTGCCGTTGTTAATGGTAGTGGTTCGTAGAGGTCAACTCCTACTCGGTTGAATGGGCGGTCTGGGCATGGAAGTGGCTGCAATGAACCTGTTGCAGGATGTGGCGGGCTTTTCCGCCGCTGACATTCGTGGCAGCCGCGAATGAACTGGCGGACGAAGGTAAACATTCCGCGCCAGTAATACCTTTTTCGTAGGCGCTCGTAGGTCTTGACAACACCGGCGTGAGCACATTGCGGGTCGGAATAAAACGACGCGCAGATGGTAGAGCGCAGCGTTCGGGGAATGACTAGTAGCCATTTCCTACCATCTGCTGAATAGTTGCGCCGGTACAAAAGGCCATCCCGAATACTGAAGTGCGGAGCCTGGCGGCGCAGGGTTCGAGTGGTTGGAAGTGTCGGTGCCTCGTATAACGCGTCGAGAAGCGAAGCGATCCATGGGTCATTGCGTTGTGCAGAAGACATGGTGTCCTCGTCAAACGCTGACAACGTGTTGTCCGAGGAAACAGATGCGATGTCCGGGGATAGAGGAGATCGTGACAGGGAATCAGCATCGGCATGCTTGTGGCCGGAACGATATACCACGTGAATGTCATATTCTTGAAGCCGAAGAGCCCAACGGCCAAGACGACCCGATGGGTCCTTAAGCGAATATAACCAGCATAATGCGTGGTGGTCCGTTACTACATCAAAAGCACGGCCATAAAGGTATGGGCGGAACTTGACAAGCGCCCAAACGATCGCCAAGCATTCCTTCTCGGTGACGCTGTAGTTTGATTCAGCCTTAGTAAGAGTTCTGCTGGCGTAGGCGACGACATACTCGGCGAATCCAGGCTTGCGTTGCGCGAGAACCGCACCGAGGCCGACACCACTGGCGTCGGTGTGGACCTCAGTTGCTGCCGTAGGATCGTAGTGACGCAGTATTGGGGGCGAAGTGAGGAGACGACGAAGGGTACAGAAGGCTTGGTCACACTCAGAAGACCATGCCGAAATATCAGTGGTGCTGCCTATAAGTTCGGTCAAAGGCGCAATGATAGAGGCGAAGTTGCGCACGAACCGGCGAAAGTAGGAGCATAACCCCACGAAGCTGCGTAACTGCTTCATAGTCGTTGGTTTGGGGAAGTCGGCGACAGCACGTAACTTAGCCGGGTCTGGAAGTATACCGTCCTTTGACACGACGTGCCCGAGAATCGTAAGTTGCCGAGCAGGTGAAGTGACACTTCTTGAGGTTGAGTTGAGCTGAGCAATGTAAAGGGGGGTTTATTGAAGGACTCAGCAAGCGGGTGGTAGCTCTAAAGGAAGGCAGGCGAACCCAGATGACGGTGCTTGATCGCCGATCTCGTGCCTTTTTCTTGTGCTGATGATAGCTGACCTGATGGTATCAACGTCTTTCTTATTCACAACAACAACAACAACAACAACAACAACAACAACAACAACAACAACAACAACAACAACAACAACAACAACAACAACAACACAACAACAACAACAACAACAACAACACAACAACAACAACAACACAACAACAACAACAACAACACAACAATAATAATAATAATAATAATAATAATAATAATAATAATAATAATAATAATAATAATAATAATAATAAATTCTTGAATATTAGTGACCCAAAGATACGAGTTGACTAAGAGATGCTGTAGTGGAGGGCGACGAAAGTTTCAGCCACCTGGGCTATTCCAACGTGCACCTCAATCTAAGGAAGGCACCAAGGAAGGCATGGATACATTTGACGCAGCTTGGCCTTCGTTGCCAAAGTCGCAGCGACGTGCAAAGTCATCGGTAACAGCGAACAATGAATCAGCTGTCCAGTTGTCTGAAGAAGACGAAGCAATCGTCGTAGTTCTTCAGTCATTCCTAGACACACTTAGCATGTTGGTCGGCAAGCTCAAATCGCCGGGCATTCAGCCCGTGCTGCAGATGCTGTATTCTCTACGTTCAGTACTTGCAATAGGCACCATTACTCGACTATCTACTGTGCAACGTAATGTGGCCGGGATCTTGCGTTCAGCACTATAGAAAATAGCAGTGGTTTTGTATGCTTCCTTCTTTCTATCTCCCTACCTTTAAATCGTTCATTCTCCTTCCCCCAGTGTAGGATAGCAAACCGGACAAGCTCCTTGCTAATTTTGCTGCCTTTCCTTCGTTTTCGTCTTCCTTCAATCTAAGCACCCGGGTCTGAAGCATTTCTGGCTCCATCAAAAATGCTGCCGCTGGTGCCGGGACTGAATTCCGCATCGGTGTGTTTCGCATAACTTGAGTTGTTTATATTTTTCTTCACCAGGTACACTATCCCACCATGTAAATGCAGGACGATTCTAGCTTTTTTCATGCTTTTCCCAGAACTTCGAGCATTTTCTTCGTTTCTTACTGAATTTTATTGTGCTGTAAATTGCATATTATATGCCGTCGTACTATGCATTGCACGTTATGCATGCTAAAACGTAAAGTGCACAGCATAAAAAAATATTGGGGGATTCGTAATCTCACTTTTAAAAGTCGAAAGTGATAGCGATATATTGTTCTTATTGCGTATTACGAACACGTAGTCCATGAAATCTTTTCGATTTGATTGATTGATTTGTGGAGATTAACGTCCCAAAACCACCATATGATTATGAGAGACGCCGTAGTGGAGGGCTCCGGAAATTTCGACCACCTGGGGTTCTTTAACGTGCACCCAAATCTGAGTACACGGGCCTACAACATTTCCGCCTCCATCGGAAATGCAGCCGCCGCAGCCGGGAGTCGAACCCGCGACCTGTGGGTCAGCAGCCGAGTACCTTAGCCAATAGACCACCGCGGCGGGGCATGAAATCTTTACGAACTTGCTATGCACCCACTACGTGAACTTAACGGAATGGGCACAGTAACGTCTGTTCCTTATTTAGTGGGCGACCGGCTTTAAACCACGAAGTCATTGTGATAATCACATGTTCTGACGCCCGTTGGCAATAGAAGTCTGTACAACGCTGGAATATTGCTGGAATATTTCATATTGTATTGTGAAGTATGTGTACTGGACACGCGTGTGTGGAAAGCATGAACGTTACTTTCACTGCATTTCCAAGCAGAGGAAGTTATTTCCACTGTATTCACAAGCAGATGCGTAGCTGTGTCATAGAACACTTCCTTGCCACGCAAACAACCCGGCTTTGATCCTGAAACGAACCCAGAATTTTTATTATCTTGTTTTTGTTTCTTTCTCGATTTTTTGGTCACGCACAAGATCAAGATTTTTCGCTCTGAACCAAGGACGCCGATGCCGACGGCGGTCTTTCCGCGAAACGAGCTCTAATGCTATCTAGTTAAAAATCGACTAGTGAAGCTGATTGACACTTGGAAGCACGCGGGGAAACACAAGGACTGCTTCGCGACCTAACAAACACTTTGCTTCCTTCAAAGTAAATAGAAGTCCAAGAGGCCAAGCTGGAGTAAGGGGGAAAAAACAAAGCAGCAACTAGCAGAAATTTCTCTGCCAGCAAACTAGTCGTAGAAAACTCAGATCACGTGCACGGTAAGCCGAGAATGCGACCAGGTTGTTCGGAAGCTCTAAATGTGCGGAAATAAAAGTTTTCTAAGCTCCCGCCATTGAACGGCTTCGTTGGAGTATGAAGAGGAAAGCAAGCTTGGGTAAACAGCAACGCAGCTTTGCAAGACAACTCACCTTGGCAACCTGCATCGCGCCCGAGTTTCCGCGCAATTTGTCACGAAACTCGCGGACACACTACGCCATCACAGCAGTCTTCTCTGAAAGTGCTAGCGTTGTACTCCTTATGCTGTAGCTTTGTGAAGCAGCAATCGACTAGTTGACTTTTGCTTTCTCCCCCCCCCTCCTTTTTTTCTTGTTGTTTTCACCTCGCTGTTAGGTCTGAAAGGGAAGCAACAGTATGAAAAACGTGGCAGTAAACGAGATTGCAAGGTAGTGAAATTCAAGGAAGGCGGAGGAAGAGATCGCCTGCATTGGTATAACGCAGGTTGCAAATGATATGATTATGTCAGTGGCTCACTAAAGCCGAAAGCGCCATATCTAGATCAGTCGGTACTACCTCACTCAGGTAACTTCTTCCTACAACGCTCAAGTTCTAGATACGGGACCTGAAACGTGATTTGTTTGCAGGCATTCTTCCTTGAACAGGCAGTTCAAAAGACAAGTACACCAGAAGAAACTAGAAGACTAGAAAAGTGAGCATTGATAGAAAACTCACGGGACGATTCGGCGTCGAGGTTAACACGAGCTGTCAAAACGGAAGGCAGCCGCACCAAAATGCAATTCGTAAAATGTTTTCATATCCAAACGACGCATAGAAGTATGAACCATTGAAGTAGGGCCCTCCCGGACATGTATGTACAGATTTTCTCAAGCAAAATGAGAAAACAGCGCAGAGAAAAAAATTACAAGAAGAACGACGATGCAGAGGGAGACAACTAGAAAAAGTTACCGGCTTCGGAGCTTACCACACTGTCATTAGCTGAAGAAGAGACCGAATGCTTCTCCAAATGAGACGCCAGTGTTTAAAAATAAAACAAAATAGTAAGCGTGGCGGAAGAATCTGTTTATTCGAATAAAAATGATTTAGCATTTTAACATATGAGTTTGCTGTATACAATAAACAGTAGTACGTCACACATGCAAAAGAGTGATGTGCAAAGCATATAGAAATAGTGTTCTGGAGGTACTCTTTCTATTACTCTCTTCAGATCAATTTTCCAGCGAGTAAGCTCTCATCCTTGATGATTCAATAGAGAAGGCTTCAAAAATGAATAAAAGTAAAATTACCACCCCCTCAAAAAGCGACCTAGCGCACGACCAAGCAGCTATGTAAATATTGTTGAATTAATCAGAGTTGGTGAAACTGTCTTCAAGTTCGACAAAAACATTGTCCATTATTATATTCCTTTAGAACTGTATCATCATTAACAAACGACGTTTACAAAGTTGAATAAGAGATGAAGAGAGCATAAAAAAACCAAAGGGTAACCAGGCTGATCGCAGTTACCCAGACGGCACTTTGAAAAAGAAAAGTAGAATAAAAGGCGGAGAGTTGGAGAGAGGCGACATGTTCGTATTAAAACATTTTTCACTAAGATGTTCGGTAATGTGGCTTTGTGGACCAGTTTGCGAATAGTGACAGCGTGAGTAGCTCCAGCAAACTACTGCAGCAGTAAACTTCACTTATAAATTCCTCCCATGTGCATTTATATTCTATATGTGCCCCCGTCGTATCCTGGTAGAAACCTCTACACTGACAGTAAAACTATTAAGGGTTCAGATCGTCACATTTATCGTCCTTTCCGACATGGAAGTGAACGGCGAAAAGGTTCACCAGCAGCCCAACTGGCAAGAGCGTCGAAGGCGTTGGGCTACGATGCTCTTGCTGATTGTTGTTATTGCAAGGAAATAATGTAGTTGTTTCGAATGCTGGCATCTTATGGGTTACGGATTTAGATATAAACGCTGTCGTGCGCGAAATTCATGCTGCATGCAGCCCAGAAAAAAAATAAAAAAATAAAGAAAGTGAAAAAAGAAAGAAAAAGAAATAGTAGGGAAGGCCTGCACGCGCCAAGCTTCGCCTACCCTCATTTTCCAGAAAGGGAAATCGTCCCGAGTTCTTTTTCATAAATTTTTATGCATAGGTTTACAATACGCCTGCGATGATTTTCTTCGGCAAATTTGAGATTTCCCCAAATTATAATGAGACACTTATGCCACCATGAATAAATTTGTAGGTCATTGAAGTCTGAATTCGTGAAAATCCAAATACAAGGCTGTGAGTAGGCACTCGGCGGCAAGATGTCCAGCTCAGTCTTTTATTATGTGCCAAATATCTTATAAACCCTTTTTGGTCTATTTTACTTTGTTGTGATGCAACAGCGCCATATTTGCCATGGGCTGTATATGCGAAATTAGGGAAAGTAGTAGAGAAGTCATATTGTATTAGTTTCCTGGAAAAATCATGAGTTTCTAGAATGTATTGGCGCTTTGAGTCTGTGATTAGGTTATACAAAACACTCAACCGAAAAACTAGTACTTCAAAAATCACCAAATAATTATTCCTTAAATTTTTTTACGCGAAATCATAGAAATTGCTGACTTGGAGAACAAAGCCGAAAACACTTTAGGCGAAGAATTTTTTTCTCACTGCATCATAAAAGAGCCCAGGGTTTAAAAACGACAAGTATTTATGCTTTCCCTGTTTGAGAAAACACTACGTCTGGCCGAATGTATAGTTACAGTGAAGACAGCTTCAGAAGTGAGCTGTCACGAGCATCAAAGACATATAACTGAACAAGAAACATTTCTTTTCTCCAATTCTTTCTCACCCTTCCCCCCTCCCCTTGACTCTTCTAAAACTGGTGTCTTCGATGACATTTATTAAGCTTGCACTGTGACGTAAAAAATTTTTTTTTGGCGCCTAGCGTATCTTCATATGTAACTCGGTGAAGTAGATGTAAGCATTGTCGCATCTGGAAATAAATGGCATTCTCTTTTTGAACTTGGTTCGTTACCGCTTCTGTGTGGCCTGCAAGTGGCATCATGCTATCCGAACTCGAAGGTGGGCCTTAGACGGGAATACCTTACACTTTTATTTAATGCCCACAAGATTTAAACAATATTTGGCACGTTACGTCAGCTTCTCCCAATTTAGCGAATCGGAATATTCCCCATACTTAAGCTCGAGATGCTTGTGTGTGCCTATCGTGAAAAGGCTCAGCAAGCAGCTCCAGTCCATGGGGCTTGAAGATGTAAATGTACAACTCGAGGTATAGTAGCAAAGGTGCAATGAAATAAATCACTGAAATACCGTGTTGCACCGCATCGATTTGAGCCCTAAACCACGCGTCTTTTAAAGGAAAAGAAACAGAAATAGTGCAGTCTAATGAGGACGCCGCTTATACTTTAGCTTTCGCAACATTTGGAAGTGGCTGGCTTAAAACCAGCAGCTGCTGTCGAGTAAAAGCCTCGGCGCCATACGCATGTAGGCCTGCAGAAAGGTATCTCTGCTTGTAAGCAACGGAAACCCTGTTGTAATATCTCCTGGCATAAATGAAAATATATGTAAAACTTGTGAATGCTTAAACAAGGGAACGGGCGTGAATATGATATTCACTAGTCTTTTGCGAATGGCTTCATTGTAAGCGTGAACTTTTTAACAACAAATCACAGAACTGGGCAAGTTACATATTCATTGTTACCGGATAAGGTGCACTGACTGCGGGGCCAAAAATAGAAGAACGCGACCCGAGCCCTTGTGTCGTGTTGTTCTCTCGCTGTCCTCGTTGTCAGGACGCGCCTACCGGTAACGATGAACTACACGCATTACTTCACCCAGCGCGCAATGTGAGAAAACATCGCGCGCTGCCATTCCCGAATTTCATTTGCGCGTGTTAGAAGAAATGAGAAAGACTAACTGTAACTCAGGTAATAATTATTGATTGAATGATTGATTGATTGAATAATTGATTAAACAGTCAGAACAAATCTGATTGTGATCTTGAAGCCACATCACGATTACCTTCGTTGCTATCAATACATTGAACGTAGTTGAATGTGGACGTGTAGCAGCACCTGATCCGGATTGAACATATTCCTTATCGGCGCCAATCGCGGCGGCGAAAAGTACCAACTAACTCCAATTCGAGGTAGTGCAAGTGAAAAATAGAGATGCGCTGCTATGTAAAAAAAAAATATGCACGTACACTGCAAGGCGCTGAGCAGGCTCTATTCAGCACTATTTTTTTTTTTTTATGATCCACTTCCATCTTCTCAGTGGTGTGCAACCAATCTAGCCCAGTCCCAATTAATTACAGAGCTTTTTTGTTCCTCCCACCGTCCTTCTCTTCTCATTGCTCATTTAGTGGCTTAAAGCAGAACGGTTTATCAGTGCTCGATAGAGAAAGCAAACAGAGCGAACTGAGGGTGACCTATTAGACAAGCGTCTGTTTGCCATCCCAACATAATAAACTAAGACAAAGAAAAAGAAAAGTAGAAGAAAAGTGGTATCGCACTGCACTGCATGCACTTCGAGAAGTACATGAAAAAGCGCTGCCATCGGCCAAGGGGACATTCGTGTATTAGTTCTAACTGGCAAAACAATCTTGAACTAAGCAACGTGAACATACAAGAACTTCTTAGCGCTGAGTACGCAACTAGAGTGCTTGTGCACTTCTCTCAGGTCTACTAGATTAATGCGTTAAGGCACACAACGTTATGAATAACTCACTAGCCACATAGTTGGATAACTACGATTACCTTCCTTGGTGCTGATCTCTGCTTAATTTGCACGTGCTAATGCGTTTAATATCAGCTCGCTCCGTCGTATCAGCATCTGTGCTACCTTGGAAGCTTGCCCGAAACGCTTGGGGTAGGCCATTTTCGAAGCAGTCAAGTAGCCTAATGATCGTTAATGTGCAATATAAACAACGGTGACTCATTGCCGAGAAATCTGTATTTTTTGTAAGTTAACTACTGCGTCATCAACGCATGTTTTTGCGCATTCAGCGCCACAGTAAATTTACGGGGCAAGATCAATACGAATACCCAATGACACAACGACATCAGCTACAGTGATAAAAAACACGAAATCAATAAAAATTACCTGAGCTTCCGTTTGCATATTACATGCGCTGAACACATTCTCATCAGGATCGTTTGCTTTTAGCATTGTTCGATATCCTTATTACCATTTACGAGTTTCTACAACGACGCTGTCAACTTGCGAGCCCCGTATGGTCATTCTATTCTTCTCGAGCATCATCGTGCAAGCCGGGAACATTCAATCAGGAATAATCAGCGAGAGGCCAGCCACGTAATTAATTCCTCTCCGAGGCCACTCTATACACAAAATTATTATATCCTCATCTGCCTTTTGTTCGGCCATGGATAATTACGAGAGGAGCTTCCACAGTCTGTTCCCAAGGTCGACCACAACGTCGAAGCCCACGGTGTTGCTCGCATGGCCACGTGTGAAGCCAGCTGCCGAGTTTAAGCCATAAAAAGATGGATTAGTGAGAGTAGGATTCATTGCAGCTAAATACTGAGGTGATAAAAACATTAACGATCTTTCTCCTCAGAAATCCTCTTCCGCAAAGGTTGCCTCAGTGCGTGAGCTGAAAACCTTATTAATGCAACGACACATTTTTGCTTGATCTCCTATATAGCAACGCACAACATAGTAAGGCACACTGTATTTTTAAAGACGAAGCATTAATAGTGACAACAATGCACGAGTTAACATTCGTAGTTTTACACTGAAGTACACAGTCGCTCAATATTTAAATTAACAAGCATGGTGTTTTACGTACATGGAAACATGTGTACAAGGGTCAGTCGAAGGCATGTAACCCTCGCTTCCCCAATGCTGGTGTTACAAAGAGCGCGTCTTCGAAGTGAACAACTCCGTAACTTTGTTTGTCCCTTCATTGTGATGAACTTAATGCAACATGGCCTCCAAAATGAGTGGAGGACAGAAACAGTGTTTACCATGAAAAGTAAAAGACGGCTATCACTTTTTAGTCACCTCAAAGAAATTTATGAGCGAATACGCCACTTTTAAAGAGTGGGGCACTTTAGGAGCACGAGCTGTCGTATTGTGTAGCGTGCTGTCGTAGGATGTCATCAGTTCACGTAACAAAGGCAGAACTAAGTGTCACTACTCTCCGAGGGGCCGCTTATCTCAGATTGACTGTTACGCGCGCTTTACCTGAGTGCGCGGGAGACAAGTGCCTCTCTCAGTCGCCGTACGTGTCGGATCATTGGTCGGGCATGAAAGAAGCAGAGCGGCGGATGCGTTGAAGACACTTGCGCTTGCCTTCGTTAGCTAACGTCTCGTCAATGTTACCCGCGTGCCAACTGCATTCTCGAACGCGATTGGACGCATGGACGCATGCACGGAGACACGGATGGATGAATGGAGGAATGCTCGCATGGACGGATGGATGGACAGACAGACAGACAGACAGACAGACAGACAGACAGACAGACAGACAGACAGACAGACAGACAGACAGACAGACAGACAGACAGACAGACAGACAGACAGACAGACAGACAGATGAATGAATGGATGCACGGGCGGAAGGATGGACGCACGAACGAACGCATCAGTAGACGCACGGACCGACCCACGGACGAAAGCATGGACGGACGAATGGACAGAAGCATGGATGGACGTACGGGTGCTTCACGCCGCTCAGCACGACTGACTCCGTGGATAAGCTGTG